>JAGGAU010000030.1:0-80369 GCA_017657275.1 Termitomyces sp. T108 | reverse complement strand
AGAGTGCGGCGCATCAGGCGCAGGTGCAGAGGCGTGGGAAGGTACTGTACAGCATGACCGCACCTAAACCCTAACCCCGGAGGAGGTCCAGAAATCTCCGGACTATTCCTGGACAACTCCGGAGGTCCCAAAATGGAAATAGCTCCAGAACATCCCGAAAAGGAAGTCCAGAAATCTCCGGACTGCCCTGGAACAGTTCCGGAGGTCCCAAAATGGAAGTCCCCTGACAGCCCAGGCCTAAGCCCCAGAGCATGCCTGACCCCATGTATATAAGTCATAATGTAGCGTATGGTATGGTAGTGTTGATATTGCCCATTCCCCAGTCTCTAGTTTGCCAGTTATCGTCCCAAGTCTACTTCCCTTATCACATCTCTGTTTCTTCCTTATCTCATACTTGACTTGACTCGTTTCTTTCTTATCTTATCACTCATCTCGCCTCGTCTCAATCTATCTGCTTTCCATCTCCAGTTTCTCTCGCTCTCTAAGTTCCTCTTCAGTCTATCTCTCTAAGTTTCTCTCCATCTTTCTTCTTCACTCTTCTCCATCTCATCTCTTCTCTCTTCTCTCTTCTAGTCTTGACTCTTTTGCCCTTCCTCCATCTTTCTCCAGCCCCGGGATTTAGCGAGTCTCACGCCTAAACCCTGACCCTCTACACACTCACTTCTGGGACTTACACCAAGCCCCGGAGCTCGTCCCTGGACCCCGGAGTTCCCTCAACAGCCTCCTGGACCAGTCCTGGCCCCTCTATCCTCACCCTCGCCCCTTCAGTCCCGGTTTGTACTGCCACGCCTGCCCTTCAGTTGTGCGTGTAGACCTCGTGCACGCCAAGTAAGGATTCACCCAGTGGTCTGAGCCCCCGTGGTCAGCGGAACCTGACAGTTGCCTCCTCATCTCCTCACCCATTCCATGCTTCCCATGCTCCCCAAGCAAGGTCAATCCTTTGTGAGCTTTCCTTACACCACTTGACCACCCTAATGCCCACAGCGCCCTTGCATGATCCCCAGGCTTTAGCAGGAGTCCCAGCACCATTGCACAACTCCTTGCACAAACTCCAGGCTCTAGCAAGGACTCCTGCACCGTGATGCACCCTGGAGCCTGGGCCTGTAGTCTAGAGCCTACCCGCCCTCCCTGTATATAAGTCATAGTGTAGTCTCCAGTATGGTAGTGTTGATATTGCAACTGGCCTCTAGTCCAGCCTTCATATTCCTATTATTTCCATCAATTCTATCTGTTTCACCTCTATTTCTCATTTGCCTCATACTCAACTCATATTACTCTTCTCTAGTATTACTCATCTCATTCCCACCTCAATCTATTTGCTTCCCTCCTCTGGTCTCCCTCTCTGAGTCTCTTCCTCTCTAAGTCTTTGTCTCAGTCTCTCTCTTTCTTTCTCCTCCTTTCTCCCTTTGTCTCCATTCTCTCCTAAGTCTCTGACTCTCCCAGCTGCACCCCACCTCTTTCCCTCGACCCCAGCCCTGGGACTTAATAAGTCTGGCATCTGAACCCTGGCCTACCAGCACTCGCTCCCCCAGGACTTATTCTCAGCCCTAGAGCTCATTCCTGACCCCTGGAGTTCCCTTGACAACCTCCTGGACTAGTCTTGGTCCCTCCATACTCGCTCTTTCCCCCTCAATCTCAGTCCATACACCACACCCTGTAATTCTGGTTGTGCACATAGACTTTGTGTTTGCCAAGTAAGGATTTGCCCAGTGGTCTGAGCCCCCATGGTCAGCAGAACCTGACACTAACAGCGTCTGTCAACCAGTTAGAATGTTTCTACAGCCCAAGGCTATAAGTAGGCAAATGCGCAGGGAACTGTCAATCCAGTCTCAAACCCATCAGCATCAGTTGCCAGACATTGGCTGCAGTTGCTAAGGAATAACATATGCCAACCAGCTGTCAGAAGTGCCAGTTGGCTTCTTGATGGCCTTGTGGCTCATAGACTTCTGCTCAGGGAACCCATCAGCTGCTAATAAGATGAGCCTAATCTGTTCCAGATACCAGATAAGATCACTAAAATTAGCATCTGTGCACCCCAACTCCTCCAAGTACTTATCAACATAAGGAATTGCCCAGTGGTCTGAGCCCCTGTGGTCAGTGGAACCTGACAATTATACTAAGAAAGAACATTAGCAACTGTTGCCAAGAGAAAAGGAAATAAAGTTACTTGCCATGCCTTTGTATGCTCAATACTACAGTCAACTTGCCCTTAGCGCCAGACACAACCACTCCTGCATCCATCCCAGTATCTAACATCACCTTTAACTGATGAGTCACCAGCAACTTCTTCAATTCAACATCAGTAAAAATTGTTTGGAAAGGTGCATACAACAAATTATGAGTTGCTAAGCTAAGTTGTTAAATTGAATTTACTCACCTCATAAAGGACAACAAGACAACAGTTAGCAACTTCAGGATACTAATCTTAAGACAGGATGGAGACTTTGCAATGGCCTTGCTCTTGCTGACCAATAATGCCAGGCCTAGAGCATTTACTTTGGGAAATCCCTGGAGTTTCTGGAGAAAAAGCTGTTAGAAACCTGTTATGTAATTTCTAGCTTGTTTTTCTCAAGTTACACATAACATCTATTTTGAAAAACAGGAGAAAAAAACATATATCTTAGGGAAACACCACATAGAAGTGGTATAACAGGTTTTTTTTTGTACTTTTTTAATGGAAATACTTTCCAGTGCCAGCAGTGGAGGTTGCCTCCAGAGGTGGCAGACTATAACAATACTTCAAATCTCAACCATTTAATTGATGCTAGTGTGTAGACCTCCTGCAAAAACAGTTTCACCAACCTTAGGGATTCATCAGTTTCTAATAAAGACAGAGCAGTGCATGAAGCTTCAGAACCTTCAGAAAGGCAACTGCCTGACACTACTCTAACCAGAGGCACTAGGATCACCATCTACTCAGACAGCTCTTAGCAACTGCGTGTCATCACCACTCATTACATAAAGGAAATGCAATGTGAAAGAGCAGCATGCAAGACAATTCTGTGAGACATCACATCTGTGGTTGATGACAATCCACAGCTGACGGTTGATGTGTGTTCCATTAATTGGCCCAATAGCACCAGAAAAAAATAGATAGAGCTTGAAGTTATTTTCAATGAAGTCTAGAATGGAGTCATTTTCTTTTGAAAGCTGTACATGATCGGTGTAAAAGGAAGGAGATGATACTGCAATGAGTAACATGAGTCTTAAATTTCAAAAGTAGTCAGATATAAAATATGTAATTACTTGGAAACTGTCTCATTTTCACACTGAAACCACTCTTCTAACTGCCAGATAGATAGCCCAATGATACAAGCATGGTAGTCTGTTCTTCAAGTGTACAGAAAGCCCACAAATAATGCATCATTCTGCCACAAAGGCAATCAAACCATGAAGTCGGATACCAAGAACTGAGTAAATTGGCCATAGGTCAATTCATTGACCCAGGCTTCTCCAGTAAGTGTAGAAGTATGATAGTCCTATGCCCAGTATGATGGACTAGCATAGAGAGTTGCAGCTATTACAATGATACATGCCATATATCCAGTGATTATACGTGCCCGAAAGATGTCTGAGGTGCGAGTGTTAGCCATTTTGCAAGAGCATTGCTTTTGGAAGTCACGCTGATATTATATAATCCGCATCAGCTTCTAAATTAGGAAAATACGTATTCTGATTGTGTTCCCGAACAGACCCTAACTGCCTCCCAATGTCTCTGGCTCGAGCTGCGTTGCTGGTTCGCCAGCGACCGGCAGCTTCCCTCCGCCGCAGTGCATCCTCTTCTGCTCATGACAGCCACCACGAAGATCCTACAGAACATTATCCGAGAGAAGGTCAGTACACCCATTTTCTCCGACTCCTTCCGTCCTTACGGTTGAGTAGGATTCACTGGTCCGTTCTGGAGAAACACGGTTCTGGCCGGATTGCTCGTTGCTACAGTCTACAAATATGCACCTGAACCGACAAATGATACATATTTGACGCGTTGGATGGCGCTGTACTATACTCCACGCGACAGATTATTAGATCTGGCCGTGAAACACACAGCTATGTCCGCTGACAATTCTGACACGGCGCTCTTGCTTAGCTCTGCCCGGCCACCTCCAGTGCATCGCTACCGGTATCCTCAGTAAGTGCAATTACTCAGAGGATTTAGGTAGCTGTTGACTGAGGCTTACAGGTCATTTGAGAAATCGTCAGCATTCCTCATACCCGTTGGGGACACTGTAGATACAAGTAGATTTATTGTAAAGGGCGCCGACAAATGAATACGAGAGTGCATTTTTGAATATGTTTTTGTTTTCTTTCTCGGAGTGCACGTGCGAAAGTTGAAATAACAACAACTAAGAACAACACTCGTTGAAAACTCGTGTTCCGTGCTAGGTTCATCCTCGCCCGTTCGACTTCGACTCGCCAAGGCCGGTCCCTAGTGTCGCGAGCCTACATACCGACGTGACTTCCCGCGAATCTCCTTTCTGTTCCTCTCTTCTGCTTAATGCTTATGACTTGTTCCTCTCTAGTTCTTGTGTTCTCTCTTTTTTCGAATGTCGCCCTCGCTACCCTTCCACTCATCGATTTCGATCGTATGGGTACTGTTGGTCTCGCCGGCGTGTTTACCGGTTTGGATCTGTTCCAGAATACCTCTTCCTCCCTACCTTTCGACCCCGCCACGTCTACCATATTTTCACGTAACGTCGACGGTGCCCTCACTCGTCTAGCGTCTACGAACATAGGCGGTCGCATCTTAGCAAGCTGCACCTTGAAAGATATACTCTATGTTACTGGGAGTTTCTCCTCCATTGGCACTGCCTCCGCCAATAATGTCGCGTCCTTCACGCCGTCTTCCGGATCATGGGCCCCACTTGGTTCAAATGGCCCCAATGGTGAAGTTCATTCCGCTTTTTGTGATACCAGAGACAACAAGGTCTGGGTAGGCGGGACTTTTTCCTCCCCGGGGTCGAATGTCGCTGTATGGGATCCCAAAGCGGGGTCCTGGTCACAACCCCCTTTCGTTGGTCTATCGGGTGCACAAGCCAAAGTCCTTTCTATCACAACGAACGCATCCGACTCGAGCATTTTTTTCGCCGGTTCATTCGTCACCACGTTTCCTGGAGATGGTACAGTGTCAAACGGCACTAACAATCCTAAAGTCCCCTTCTCACAGGGCGCTACACCATTCTCATCCTCGCTTGTTCCTATTCCTCTTGAAAACGCACAGGTCGACGGTTCTCCTGCTACCTCTGACCCTCAGTTCAACAACATTCGGAACATCCTTTGCCCATCAGGTGCAGATGGTGCCGGTAATTCCTGGTTCGCTGCGGATTCATCTACTGCACTTATCACTGTTCGCACCTTCTCCTTCATATCTGTTAATGGTGTTCGCCTTGGTAACACGTTTCAAACTGGTCATGGAACTTCTGGTTTTAGGTGATTGAATTTGAACTCATACGATTCCTTTTGTAACTTATTGAAACAGTGTGACTACCATTCCCGATAATAAGGTACAAACCCTTCACTATCGTGACCCAGTCACAGGACAGACTCAGAGTTGTTCCGATCCCTGCCCTCTTTCTAGCGATTCGTCTTTGCTCTATCAAGATTTCCTTTTCGATAACACCCAAACCATCACTGGTGTCCAGATCAAACTATCAGAGTTCACAGGCACAGCTGCAGGCCTGCATATGCTGCAGCTCCTCTCCTCTGGAGCTTTCGCGTCCTCTGTCGATTCTAACAATGATAGGTCTTGTTTCGCCCCGAATCCGTCTAATACAAGTCGTACCGGGGATTGGGTAGTTAAAATCGCAAATACACATATTGCTGGAACAACCCAAAGAGTTCTTGTCGCCGAAGTCGACGTTGGTACATCCACAGCGAACGGCCCTACTTTTACTTGGATGCCATACGTATCAGCCTCTGGAAACTACGACATCAACTTACTCGTACCTGGCTGTACCAACTTCCAGGACTGTAGCTCGCGCACGTCTGTCAAAGTCACTGTTTTTCCTGGGGAGGGCCTACAACCGAGTGTTGCAACTGTCAGCCAGCAGAACGATGACGACGCCACTATCCTTTTATACAGTGGTCCAATTCTACCTTCTTCTCCTGACTTCGTTGCAACAGTAACTATGACTCTTGCGGACAATCCGGTTGGTTTGGGGCAGAATGGAAAATATGAAATTGTGGCTGATAGACTGCAACTGGTTCTCAAGAGCGTTGGCACTTCGACGTCAAATGGTTCTGGTAGCATGTCAGGCTCTACTCAAGGAACGAACAGTGGATTTGGTTTCTTCGAGTGGCCACGAAGCTTCACAATCACTGACGCTGACGCAACAAAAACCCTTCCAAATTCAACTCTGACTGCCCTGGATGTGATTGGAATGGATATGTTCAGGGGAGCCGGAGGTAGTGACGGGTTGTCGTTTGCTAACCCATCTGCCATCACGACTATTGTACATCATCCCTCAGGAAGCATCTATCTAGGGGGCAATTTCACATTATCGTCAGGTCCTGCGTCAGGTTCCGCCAACCTCGTTGTGTTTAAGGGTGGTGCGTTATCGTCCCTTACTAATGATGGCCTCAACGGCCCAGTGACATGTTTGCTGCTCAACGGTGATCAGCTCTTTGTCGGCGGCGGTTTTAGTGATACGCTGTCTGGATCCATGGGTGGAAAACTCAAAGGTATTGCACTGTACAACATCGAAACTGGCTCATGGAGCTCTCTTGGCGCTGGACTGAATGGTTCCGTCAATGCTCTCAGCCTAGCAAATGGCCAAGTCCTAGCAGCAGGCAATTTCACTCAAGTGTTGGCCATGTCTGCGGGCAGCGGAAGTGTTCCTACAACAGGTCTGGCTACGTGGGATTTAAAAAAAGGTACCTGGGTCAACAGTGGAGGCTTTGTGGTGGGAGGTTTGACTCATGTTGGAAATGAGACTTCATCAATGCAACTTATCGCCGGTCATGTCGTGGCCGCACGTAAAATCGGCGCTAATGGCATGGTCATGTTGAAGAACGGTGACAGCAAAACTGGCCCTGCCATTACTCCCCTTGGAGCACAACTCGATGTCCTCCCAGAAAGTTCCCCGCCCATTGCAGTGCGCCGTCGCTCTTCGATCAATTCCTCCGCCTGGATGTCGCATTTGCTTCGGTCTAAATTGTTTTCCAGGCAATCTACGATAACTCAATTGTCGCCACTCCCAGTGTCAGTTCCCGCACCAGCACCAGCTGTTTTGGCTGGCGCTTTTTGGACCAACTCATCCTCATCGGTCGAAGTTGCTATCATCGGCGGAAACTTCTCCTTCTTAATTCCTGGGTCGTCCACTGCATCAGAAGCCATAGCTCTCTACGATCCCACAACTGCTACAATCCAGAGTCTACAAGGATCTCAACTCAACGGAACTGTGCGCTCTCTCCTTGTAGATGGGAATTTGCTCTACATCGGAGGTGAGTTCACAATACCTGGTACAGATACAAACGGTCTTGCCATTTTTGATCTCTTAAAACAAACATGGGACACTTCTGTGCCGGCTCTTCGAGGATCCTCAAACTTACCTGTGATTGTCCGCTCAGTATCCAAATCATCCTCCAGAGAAAACACCATCATTGTGGCAGGAACTTTCTCTCAGGCAGGCGCCCTTAATTGTCAATCGATCTGTGCGTACGATACCTCCAATAGACAATGGAATATTCTTGGAAGTGGTATTCATGGAGAAATAGCTTCTATCGCATACGGAGGGGTAAGAAATGTTCAGATTTATACTTCCTGCATTCACCTTTTTTCACAGGAGAATCAAGATATTCTTGTTGCCTCCGGCTCTATTGCATTGTCCGACAGAACTATTTCGAACGTTGTTCAATATAGTTTTTCCAACAACACCTGGGCTGCTCTTGGTACTGTTGAGGAGCTACCCGGCCCAGTGTCTGCGATTGAGGTCAACAATGGCAACATCAGTAGTGTCTTTGCTGCTGGACGGTGAGCAGCTCCCTTCAGTTATTCTCGTCATCGATTAAGTAATCATAATCAGATCAACAAACGGTTCGTTGTCCTATTTGTCGTTTTGGAACGGCGCCAAGTGGACTGCCTTGGGTATGTTCACATTTTTAATCCTGGGAAGTGGATGTGACTGGTTCACAGGATCATCACTTCAAGAAGGAACGATTGTGTCGCAGCTCACTATGGTACCCCTACAAGATACACATTCTGCCAATGGGGTAATTGAGCCTGATCGGTTGCTCATGGTTTCTGGCTTGTTGTTTGATTCCGAATTTGGCAACGCCTCATCAGCCCTGTTTGACGGGCAAATTTTCGTTCCCTTTGTTCAAACAAGTTCAGCAAACGGTTCTCCGGGTGCTGTGGCTTCGTTATTCCACTCATTCTCCTTTAGCTTCAGCCAACGTCGTGAGTACTTTGCAAGGTCGATACTGCTGCTACTGAAGTTGTGATAGATTTCTTAGCTGTCGGAGTCGTTATTCTCATTTCAATCGCTATTGCTGCTGGTGTGGTTTTCCTTATCGCGTTGATTGGGATTCTGTGGACTCTTTTGTCACGACATGACGATAAATTAGCGAAACTTGATGGTGCCGAAGAAGAGGATGATTCGACCCATTATAGACCATCATCGCTACTCGAACACATTAATGCTGCTACTCGGACGACGATTCTGGGTACTAGGCCTTTCACCACCGAGAAAGAGAAGATCAATCATGACAATCATGATCCATTCGGACGTGACACCAGCGACTACATACGTGCTGAGACGCCGTCGGACGCCGTTGGTGGTCTGCTAGCAGAAGAGACTAGTCGACCAGCACATGCTCGGTATTCCTTCGACGGCGCCGGCGAGGGTGAGTTACCTATATCGGCAGGCGCGGAACTTGAAGTATTAGACGATCGAGATCCTGCGTATGTTGTCTTCTTTTTGTCTAGATTCAGACATTGATTTACATGACTTAGCTGGTGGTATGCTCGAGATGTGCGCACAGGCCAAGAAGGCGTAGTCCCAGCCGCATATTTGTATTAGAACACGTTCTCCTTCTCCGATAACTATGATACCCAACCTAGCTTTATCATCCCATATATTGTTTGTTATACAACATCTTGAGCGATGCAGAGCACATCGACAATCAGTATCTGATGTGAAGATTACTGCAAGTATATATTGGGTTATAATTTGAGATAGCTGTTAAAAAAAGATCACTAACCTGTAATACTAAAACGCCGATATAGATGGTAAGAATCCCATTGATGCAGAACAAAGATTGAGACTCACAAGGATCCCTAAAATGTTTTTGGGAGTTATGAATGAAGGCAACTTTAGTCTTGAAGTCCTCGCGCCGTTTCTGATCTCTAAACTCTCTAACATGTCGGCCCGCCTCACGAGCTTCGCCACGATTCCTCGCTTTAACGACCTCCATGCCGGAACCGAACGCGCCGAACCCGCCTTTACGAGGCACAAGGACCGAATTTTTGTCCATGAGACGACGAACAAGTGCTGCCCCAGAATTAGGATCTACAGGCTTGCTAGGACCTGATGGAAAGGCCTGTGCATAATAACGCCGCATTGAGCGGTGGCCTATTCGCGCTCCTGACGGCAATACAAGCTCAAGGTGAGAATCACCATAGGTAATCTGGTTATCTGGAATATTATCATCAGAATCTGAGTCGAACCCTGATTCGTCGGAAACCGCTGCGTCAATAACTTCATCTGCATCGTTTTCATCGCCGCTCTCAACATCTTCCCAATCCTGATCGCGTTCCTTCGCGCTTTCTCTTTTTTTCCTCGATTCAGCATCTGGATAGGAACTCGTGAAGTCATAAAAATCGGAAATTTCAAGGCGGTCATCGGCGGAGTCGTAAGCAACTTTGCAATGGCTCTTGTCGATCATATGTTTCCTGACAGCTTCAAGGGACCGAAACTCGCGTCCTTTGTCATTACAAAAGATACAGACGTTCCCAACAGCAATCTTTTCGCCGAGATATGTGATTAAACCAGAGACATCGACCAAGTAATTTGCATCAGGAATGAAGAACGAGTGAACTTGGGACATGTGAATGAGATTGTCCTCGAGACTTTCAGTCTCAAAAGAACAAAAAAGACAGTGAGTCGATGAGAGGCGTGCTCGTGCAGCAGCTATTTTCTCGTCTATGGTCCGTTCAACCTCTTCATCAGTCATGCTATATTTCTTGGTCCGCTCAACTTCTTCATGAGGCGTGCTATATTCCTTCGGAGAAGTATTTCCCCCCGCTTGTGATTTAGACTCAGTCTCTGAGGTTGAAGAAAGAAAAATCTCATTTTCTTTGTGCTTCTTGGAGTTTTTATGCGACCGGTATGCACCTTCAGAAAGGTATACTTTGCTGCAATGTATTTAGGACTTAATGACTTCACAAAGGAGGTATTCTTACTTGCATGTGCTACAAATGAAATCTTTCGTTGATGCCACAATTGCAGTTTCCGCTCTACGTTCCAAGACCTTATTGTCGAAAAGAGCAGGGCTCACTGGAGGAAGAGAGGCTACTCGACGCTTCATGTTGTACCTATGGAAATCGGAACGATAGTGATCCCCTATCGGTAAAACACATTTAGATTTAGTAGATCGCCGAGGAATCAAAACAAGTCATACGTTGTTCTTCGGCTGAAACGAAAGCGACAGAGCATGAGAGACAGGTGAATGAGACTTGAGTGGTACCCATCGCAAGTAGAGATGCAGGCGAAAAAAACTAGTGATTGATTCTACCTGAGCAATGTTTATCGTCATTGCTCCCGCCAAACACTCTTTTGAAGTAAGATGAGTCATCATGGATCAGCCTTAGCACGTGCCTGTTTCAATTATGGTCCTTTCTCGTGTATTTTTGCTAATTATTCCTGATTTGTAAATTGTGAGACATACGAGGTGAATCTGATTCAAAATACATGGAAACCATTGAGTCCTTGTCATACTGCGACCCGTGATGCAGAGTCAACCGCTCCATGTGACTGCTGGACAACTTGTGACTCGTCCACGTGACACGCGACGCGGTAACTTGACTGGCCAATGGTGCTAAATTATTGAGGCCCACGGCGAATATCTTCTATCGATATATGTCTAGAAAAATCTATAATTAATGTGTGCGTAAGAGAAATGACCGTACCAATGAGCGGGAAGGAGTACTCTGGGTTTCAAGAATGGCTTGAGCGTGACTTGATCAACGTGACACTCGTACCCTTTGAAGTTGACTTGTCAACACCACGGGTGGGCAGGGATCCCCTGGTCGTCTCGTCGGCAAAGTATCTTCCTCGAGTCTCCCGTCCATTGCATATTTACCTCTTTTCTTGATTTACCATGGCCACCCTCAACCGTCGCCCCTTAATGAGTCGTCATGCACATCAAATCACAACCATTACCCCCTCCACCAAGCCACAGAGGATAGTATCAGGAAATAAACGCGCTCGATCCCCAGAACCACTTGCGGAGTCATCTATGCTTTTACAGAACTCGAAACGCGTCAAATCTGTTGATCCGCCACCTTCCCTTGCGCGTGATAAGGCCCGGGAACGCAAACACATAGAACGTGAGCAGCAAAAGGTAGAATTCAAAGAAAAATACACTCGCGCCTTTCCGTCTTTTACATTCTACTTCGACGAGTTGAACATCACGTCCGAGGAACAAGACCATCTTGAAGAATCAATCGAGAAACTAGGAGGGGTAAGATCCGCGTCTTTCCTCATATGAATTACTGAAAACACCTTCGTCTTCGTCATAGAAAATTGTGAAATTTCTCGATAAAACGGTTACGCACTTTATCAGCAATCGCACAGAAAATACCCACCTTTCCGACAAAGAGAACTTGCACAAAAGCGGGGGCATATTAAAGAGTCCAATTAAACTTAAGAATCGGTATGTTGTCACCGAAAATGCTCCATAATGTCCTACTAACTCTTGACTTCTCAGTTTTTGCAAGGCCGAGAATGGAAACCTTGCTTTGCTGCCTGCAACCCTTGAGCACAAAGTCTGGAATTCCACGAAGCTCGAAAGTGTTCTGCAAAGACTCATTGATCCTCCTACCACAACGTCTTCTGGTCCATTTTCCACCTCCAAAAAGCAGACACTTTCTCTAGAGCGCCTCCTGAAATACGAACAGAGGAATGGAACGACGGAACGCGATCCTACTCAGAAGCGACATGATTTCAAGTACTTCGCACGTGGGAGTCGATTCGTGCTCATCGAAGACATAAGAGAAGAGCTTGCTACTGTCGCTGTACATGAGTACCCTCAGCCCAAATCAAAGGATGGAGTGGCACAGACTTCTTGGCCTGTCTTGCACTGTCATCCTCAATCAAGAGGTCCCTTTATTGTCTTTGACGACAAAGAAAGGCGGCGGTGGGAAAAACTCCAAAGGGCAGAAAGAGAACAGAAGGCCGAACGCAAGAAGTATACCAACAAGGTCCAGCAGGCTGAAATACAGAAACGAAGGATGGAAGCGAATCTTCACGTAAAACGTGTCGGAGACTTGAGGCGATCGGTGTCAATGAACAATCTACACCGACGAACAACATACCCTCATGTCTTGAACGATGAATTCATGGTGGATATAGATGAAGATGGCGAAAATCTGGACTCTGCTGTTGCTTCCGGTTTCCTTCTTTCAGTCACAGGAACTGCTGGATATATGGCTGCATCAGGAAATAGCGTAGGCATCACTTCGACCACAGGAACTACCTCAACCGCCGGCTACACGTCCATGTCGCAGTTGCCTGCAACATTGAGTGGACGGATGAAGCATATTGTCACCTCTCGTAAATTTCCTTCAACTGCTGCAGATAAAGAGAACAAGGTGCCTTCTATGGGACCTCCTTCCATCATACCCGAACGACAACCGTTATTGAGGAAGAGCAGGAGCACGAATACCCTTAAATTACCTAAAAGGGAAGAAGGCAGTAAACCAGGATACTGCGAAAGTTGTAGAACCAAGTTTAATGACTTCAAAGAAGTGAGTTGGATGTTCAGTATCTGGTATCTGTTCCCTCAACGAGTCCCCAATTTTTAGCACGCTACTACTGATCGTAAACACCAACGGTTTGCCACCAATGCTGCTAACTTCCTACAACTTGATTGTGTCCTTGCTCGGATCCAACGACGCACAAAGGCTGAAGTAGCTGATATCCGGAAGCAGAGGGACACGGCCCGCAAGCATAGATTCGATAACAATCGCCTTCGTGCACAAGTTCCTTCGAATTACCCAGAGTCTACCGTAACTGTGAACTTTCTTCCTTAGTCGTACGTAAGCAAACACGCAGTCTGGTATAAGTATACAGGTTTTATCTCGATCATCGAGTTGGCTGGCTACTGTCATCGTCTTACTTTCATGGAGTCATAAATTCCTTGTGTTACAGACGCTAAGTCAAGTCACACCTTCATTCATCATTGTTTACATGCTACATGCTGTTATACATGAACTGTCAATAAAGTGACTATGCCATCGATTGCGATGCCTGTCAAAAGTGTCAGAGACTCGTAGTTCATGCACAAGGCCTGCCATTACCGTGATTGATACTGATCAGGTAACTTGGTGATTAGTCCTGGTAACCCTTAATACAGATCACAATCTCACCCAGCTGATCCTGCAGTGAGTAAACCCGTTATGTTCTGAGCAGTAGTCGTGTATGTGACTCCACCGAAACTCTTTGTTCCGACTGCATTTGAAACTAGAAGATCGCGACCTGAAAAGGTTTGTATCCTCAATCATCAGTTGGACTATCATATGCCTCATTCGTAACATACCAACGTTATAACCGTCAGGTGCGATCGTGTGGCTTTCTGCGAGATCCTGACAAATCTAAGTACGTTATGGATGAGAAAATTCAAAAAAGTACCTCCTCCTGTGAAACGCTACCAGTCAGATACCAGAGTTTGAGTACAGACCAAACATGATAGGACCGATCCTCACGCTAGGAAGAGTGCTCCGCTGTTGGCAATCGGACCATTCTGCCGGAATACCCTGTGATAGTACGAGATTAGCGACAATAGATTTTGCTTCAATATTTCGATAAAATCCAAGAAAGTGATACTAGTGCAACACACCTGAAATGATTCCCTCCAATGAGAGATTCTAGACAAGTGCCAGCTTCTGGATCACCGTAATCCTGACGAAGTTCAATCTAAGAGGTGGTGTCAGATTGATTTGAGAATGTAAAGATATGAAGGTCTGATTTATCGTACTGTCTGGTTGACGAAGCCATTTCCGTCACCCAGGTTGGCTGATTGAGGGTCACCAAGATGAATACCGAGGCATTCGGTCGAGCTAAATTGTCATTACGGTATCTATAGGAGGTGATCCTTGCTATACGTACAATCCAATGGCTTGAGCGAACCTCACAATACCATCATCAGTGAGGACATCTGGAGAGCTCAATCCAGATATAATGACCTAGATAAAGGTCATCAAGACACACAGTTGGTCCAAAAGAGTTACAGACATTGAGAGGCTCTCCTAGCCCGTTTCCAGCTATTTGATAGTCGACAATTAGGCTCGGTGTTAAGGTTCTATTGGCTGAGGGTATACCATTATCTAGAGATGAACCGCCACCAGCAGCAGGATTAAAAAAATCCACAGCGCGCGTCTTGAGTGTTAAGCAAGCAACTCCGTGTAGGGAGAGAAAGATAGGTACGACAGACACAATCAGCATGTTTTAGGGATGCTCTTGTCCTTGGACGGTATAGTGAACTAATTCTGAGCTTAAATAGCAAAGACAGCTTCCCCCATTAAGGCATTGGTGAATGAGAGGACAAGAATAGACCAAGAAACGTGTCCTGCTGCAAGGCAGCTGGATCAGAGAAGCTATCAACCACATGGATATGTTCGCCATATGACATGAAGTTCCCCTTTCAGCGGCAATCATTCCCAGAGCATTGTGGCCAGACGTGTGAGTCAGTTACTCATAGATTTTCAAACGTTCCTAGAGTTCAGGGGCTGTTGAAGCCCTCAGTAGGATTTGCTCCCTGAATAGCTGTAAGAGAGTGTAGAAAGTTCGAGCATGGTTTGCTTTTAGAAAGTTTAGCTAGTATGTCTTGCTCTGCATGCAATCTGTCAAGATTTCTCAGGCAGAAGTACAAACGTGGATTGTCCTGTTTGACTTATGTCAGGGTATCGCGTGACAGCCTTTGTTTGTGAACTACGTTTACTATATTTGGCAGCTTGCGACAAAAAGGTGATGGCTCGGTATGAACGATCGATGTGATGTCTCGGCGTCCCAGTTTTTCGCTTGTTGGTAGAGTATTGAAGAGTTTATCGTTTCGTCGACTTGGTTATATAGTGTCGCAATGTCTACAATTGCCAGTAATATTCAAACAAAATAGTCCAGTTGGCTGCTATAACGATGGATAAACAATCAACCCGGACGGTGTTGACCTGATTATTGCAAATCAATATCTTCTACTGTCCTGTTTGCATAATTTATCCCCGCCGGACTCGTCAGATCCAAAGCTCTAAATGGGCACAGAGACATAATTCAGATGATCGAGGGAAGTCACCCCTGTCACGTCACGGCAACTCCAAGGTCGCAAGTAAGATCAGGGCCCGAGTTTGTTGTCATCCCTCTTTCGCAACGATTTCAAGTGGTAAACGACCAGTGCATCATCCGTTGCGTGCTAGAGTGGCAGAGTCCTCATTTCAGACCACCTGAAGACGATTGCACCGTCCACGGCGTGCATCTCCTTTGTGACAAACGAGAGGCGTAGTTTGCTTGCCACCGCCGCAATACACAACAAATTCAGTCATTCTCATTCGAGTAAGTATCGAGATCTCGCTATACCTAGGGCGCTGAAAACTGCATTTCTTTTCCCCTGTTAAGCCAATTTTCTTTCTCATTGGGTCCTTTCAGTTGTTTCCATTGCATTTACTACCATGGCGGACCTTCCTGAAGAAAAAAGATTTAAGGGGAATATGGAAGAAGATGAACAGCTGACAATTAAAATACCAAATCCAAAAGTCTATATGGCTCGTCAGTCACTTTGGATCGGTCGAAGGGGAAAGCCCAGATGTGATCATTGTCGTCTGAACAATCTCAAAGTTTGTCGTTCTCTGCGTAGTTATTATCAGGCATCATTTCATTGTCAATAGTGCGATCGGGTCTTACCAGCATGTAATCATTGCTCTTGGACTGTGGGAAGGGAGTGTAGATATACGCCACTGCCAACACCGGCTCATCGAGGTATCCCTCGATGTGACCGTTGCCGCTTGAATAACCTCAAGGTTTGCTCGTTTCCTTTATTTTGGTGGATGAAGTGTTACTTGGTTGTTGTTCTGTAGTGCGACCGAAATTTACCGGTGTGCAACCATTGCAAGGATGATAAGAAGACAGCGTGTAACTATACGCCGAAGAAGAGAAGAAAAATTACTTCTGACAATACACAGTCGCCCACAGAACAACATAACTCGGCGATTGAGTTGGAAAACTCTCCTTCTGGATCTCTCGTTGATTTTGATGGACAAAACTTCCATGGGCAGGATGTAAAATCTGCAACCTTGCCCTCAATGAATGGGAATGTTTTATCAAGCCATCCCAAATCCGCAGACGTCTTTCACGCTCAAATAGCTCATACCGGTCGATTTACAGCTGAGCCGCCACCGATTAATGACAATGCCGCTTGCCTGACTGCAATCACCCCGGAACGTGATTGTCGTGGTCGCCGGAGCTCGTTGTCCCATTCCTACGATCAGAGTCTCACAGCTCATTTCATACCATGGAGCAACCCATCATTTGCACCACTTCCCGATTTCATGACTACTCAACTTAAGAAACTTAGCCCTGCCGAATTTCCGGATCCTGCAATCTACAACGCTGATCTTTCCATTCTCTTAGCAGGTGTGATGCCAGAACTTCGAGAGAAGTCTTGCCTCTCACCCGAGATTTACGCTGCGGTTTATCGTTGTCTTTCTAGAGGCGATTTGTCAAATCTATCATCTAGCATGAGAGAATGGGCTTCACACCATCATTTGTGTGCAGGATCTGATATCTTCTACCTTATTCTTTCGCCACGCGAAGATATCTTTCAAGCAGAAGATCTTAAGCGTGAAGCTTACCGTCGGACATACTGCAATCATATAGATGACGAGAATTTGCAAAAATCAGGAAAAGGTCTGGAAATCAATCCGCGAGAGATGATGGATAATGCAGAGTTTTTCGAACGGGTACCTGTCCGCGATCAAATATTCGACATCCTGACCTATGCTCACATAACCCACGAGAGTCCTCCCAAGATGCTCAGAAGAATTAGAAAGCTAGGATTTGTGCATCATCTCTGCTCGATCATTGATTTATCGCTGACGTTGTCAACTCTTGTAGTCCTCTGTAACTTGGCCAATGACAGAATTGTACACAAACCTATGTCCAACGTGCAAGTTTCGAGATAGGCAGGTAGAGTCACTCCCTACCGGAGGTGAAAACTGATTATAGCTATCAAGGCGTAACTCATGATCCCTATCTAATCCGTACCGTTTGAATCAGTAGAGTTATATCGTCCACCCAACGTTCGTCCATTTCGACAGTCAGATTTCTCGATACCATGTCAACGTCGTCGCCTCCCAAAATATCTCGTAGTAGACATAGCGCCGCATTGCCATTTGTCTCAGTTTTGGAATCTATGGCACTTCCCAGTATATCTACCCAATGCTCTAATATTTGTGTGGCGTTCATCCCGTTATATCGCTCCGTAGACAGAAGCCCATCTGATCCAAGCAGGAGAAAATAGGGTACTTGTGGTGTTAAATGGTGGACGTCAGGAATGTTGGAGACGTATGGAGGTGTTAGAATGCGTAAGGCATAATCCTCGAATTGCTTTGGCGAGATCCATGGTTGTTTTACATTTTTATACATACGTGATGCATAAGAGGCGGGTATCTTGAGCCAGGTATCACCAAGTGCTTATTTTGTGAAAATCAGCGTGAGATTTGAGTGCCAGGAGCAGGAAATAATCACACCTCTAGTTGGCTCCAAGAATCCTATAACGCGATTGTCCTTGACGGCATTAGCCTCACCAGGGTGTTCCTGGATGACACGCAGTAACTCTTCTGGATTGTTGAGATCATGTACTGAAGTGATTTGACTTCCGGACCAGCGTCTACTTTGACGCTGACCTAGGACTGATCAGGCCAATAAGCATCTCGTGGACGCATCGTCTTGCTTCTGATACACACCTGCACGACAGTCTGACTGGTTGAGATCAAGAACTAGTCACGCAAGAAAATTTACCTCCGAGATTAGCTATCCACAAGTTACCTCTTAGATCTGTCAGACTAAGAACGAGTGTAGCACCCCCCAAACTTTGGGCAATGAGTTCTGCGTCTGGGAATTCGGATGGAGTGTCATCTGCACTGGTACGGAACCTTGCACTCATATTCTCCGGTGACAGGTTTAAAATTCGAGCGGTCAGACTATCATCAAGCTGTTGAATGGAGGACCGCAACATTTCCGAAATATATCCGGGTTCAATATATAGCTTCGTAAGGGTTAAAGCATGGAGAGCGCCTTTGACAACTCTGGGTAACTTTTGCACGATATAGTCAACAGTGTCGTGGTTGAGGTGACCTTGGATGAAATCAGCTCCATCCGTCAATTATCGGAAGATCCTTTGGTATGGCAGGCTCACCATCCAGAACCAGGTTGAAGATCCATTTTCCATTGGGAAGGTTCCACTCCTCAGTAAAATATCGATCTTGTGATCGAAAGGCATACGAGAGACAGGGTTGAAGTGACGCGGCATCGATACCAAAGGAGTAACTTTTTGCCCCAGACATGTCAATTATTTTTTCGTCCAGTGATGTTTCCGGAAGAATACAGTAAGTCCATGGTCCCTGGCCGGGATATCCCATGTCTGTGCGACCAAAGTTGCTGACCTCGGCTAATGCCTCTAGATGTTCGGAAGAAGTGGAAATTGGTAGGGAAATAACAACTGGTCCCATTGACGAATGGAAGAGGTAGGTCAGGGAGGCGAAGAACTAACGGCGAGTCGATATTTCACTCGCCTCTTGCCGACAATCGCAGGTGATGCAACGTAGGTCCGATAGCCGGGTGAAGACAAAAGCACCTGCAATTATTCCAGAAGGTGCTCTTCTTGGTTCATTGAGGATACAAATCGACAGGTAACGTTATTCGCTGTCGAACCGAATTCAAGCATCAGGGAGTCAAGAAGCAATTGACCCAACGTGGAGTGTCATCATAGGTCGGCGGCAGAAGATATCGTTGGATACACGCGGTAGAATGACAGTTGGCGAGAGTATTATCTTCCGCCTTGCAACTTGTGGCGTTTGGTACCGCCGTGAACAATATTTTTGTTCTGCTGATAAGATCCTGTTTCTCCTTCCTGGATTGAAAGCAATTATGCGGTATCTCTCTTTGACCTACCGCAGGGTCGAAAGCGCTTAGTCACAGCTAGAGCCAGAAGTTTCTCGCTTGTACCCATGTGCGTGAAGCCGCGATCACAATCAGTACAGTACAGGACGTACCTGTGCCTCGCCATTTACATAATGGAATTAGGTAACGACTCAAAATGTCGCCCCCAGGCTTTTCTAGCATACATTACTTTTATTCATGCTCAATTGCTGTATTTATACTTCCTTTGAAAGCTTGTGAACGGTTTGACGTATCATCTTTTTAATTCGATAAGAACCTTTGGCTCCCAAAGCCGGTGATACATGTGATGGAGGTCTGAGTCCAATTGAAGTGTGAGGCAAGTGTGGGGTAACGTCATCCAACAGCGCAGGGGACTTGTTATGTGCCCTTTCCAGCATTTCTATTGTCTGTCATGTCCAAGAAAAAGTCGATAGATACATATCGTGTTTATTGAAAGATATCTACACTTTTCTCAAGAGAAAATTGAGGTGCAGAGGCCATACAAGTGCCCCAACGGACTAGATCTTTGCATCCATCTCTCTGGCTTTACATAAAATCAATCTCATACAGAAGAATGGAAAAGAGGACATCTCTTTTTGTTCAACAAGAAAGAGTGTGACAACTGAGAAGTTGTTGGAGCTCCTTGTACGGTTCCATCGGCACGCAGTCGGGATGAAAGTAAAACCGATTTAGGACAATCCACTTCAACGTCCTTCAGAAATTGTCACCGTAGATCTAATCAGCCCTTATTCCAATTAATCTGCTTGAAATCCTGCTGGTCCTATGACTGCATGTAAAACAGCATCCTGTATACTACTGCGGGGCTCTACATAGTCTACCTGGTCATCTTGGTATAAATTCATCAAAGTACACTGTGATCAATGTTGGACTCGGGCGCACCTTGTACGATACCCCGCTTCCTCGCTCTGTAGAGTAGCTTGCCGGCGGTTAAATAACAAATCATTCATTTGTTTGTGCGCAATGGACCGGATAGCGTCTGTGAGTCGGAATTTTGACTTGTGACCTGATTGGTCCATTGAGTGTCCATTAACGGACAAGCAATTCTTGTACAAAGTTGATAGCTTTCTAGCGAAGTAACAGAATGAGAATATCTAAAAGTTGAAGGGTGTACATGCCGCAAACAAAGTTGCAGGGGGAAAGCTGCGAGGAGTTGTACCTCCCAGCACATGTAGAAGGTTAAGCTTGTATTGGGGGCCAAGACTTTGTATTGAGTCAGTCAAACAGCGAAGTCACAAGGAGACTTGAAAACACAAGGGTATGTACTACATATCCAAAGATAAGCAAATCGGTCATCATACAGATCGGTCGATGGAACATTGTTATGGTTCTATACACAGTTAAACAGTGAGCTCGAAGCTTGCAAATGCAAGATCATAGCCGCCGAACTCGTAGTTAATCTTATCGGTTCGCCTATAGGCCGGCAAAACGCAATCATTTGAAAAGGATATATTACCGTGTAGAAGATGACGAGGATCATCAAGAGCCATTTTAAAGGCTCGTTGCGCCGCTTCAACACTCTCAGCCGTGTCGTTGCCTTGATTTGAGATGAACAACGTCAGGCTGAGACGTCCGGGCTGAAAGATACTGACCACGCGCTGGATAAGCGTTTTAAGATCAGGAATGGACCGATTTTTCGTCGACGCGTGAGACGGAACATTGCATTCAAAGCTCGCATAAGACCAGCCTTCTTCGGGCGTTACGTGGATCGTATAATATCCTTCCTCGGATTTTGTGACAGCCCCATCCTTGCCCGCGCAAGTGAGCTCGTCGTTCCATTTAACAAGTGCATTCGCAGAATACCCGCAGGGCGAGAAAGTGTACGCATCCAATTTAGTAAGGTGAGGTGGGAATATATCCGATATACCAAGTTGCTGGGACAGCGCGGCAGCATGAGTATGAGGATCGTCACAAGGGGAGAGAGAGGAGAAGAAAGGTGCGCGGGCTGAGTTAGAGAGGTTACTCATGAGGATCTCTATGGTATAGTCTGTCGGCAGGCACTGACTGCCTTCTGAATTGGATTCTATCGGGGATAACTCAGGCGAGCTTGTATCACCGGGATCGGTGAGATAGAGGAGCCAATGATCACCATTGACCTTGCCCACGGTATAGGCGGCACCTGTAGTGAAAATATTGTCGAGGTACTCGACTTCCTGTTTCCAGTCCTTGTGGGGACCGAGCTGACGTTCAGGGAACATGAATGATTTGCGAGAGTAGAAACAACGATACACAGAGTGCATATTGGCTTGGGCGGCCGCAATCTCAAGGATGCGTGGTAACCCCAAGAGATTGAGAGTAGTACCACAAGTCTTGAGGATGAGGCGGTGGGGGGATACGAAGAAGGATGACTCGCTGGGAAACAAGTGAGTAAAGAGCCGGGTTGGTTGAAAGGGAACGAACCTCAAGAGATACGCGTCCATGTCATCACCATAGACGACACTTAGAACTTGACATTTCACAATGTTGAGCATTCCTTCCCATACTTTGCGATCGACCTTACGGAGGCCTGTTCTTCCAGAAGAGTCTGGACTGGCGGCATCAGGAACGTCGTTTGGAGAGGGCGAGAACCAAATCTCGAGAAGCTTTTCGGGGCCTTCAAAAGGGCCTTGGGGATCGTCAGGAGGGTGTGCCATGAGAGATTTGGAATGCTATCGAGCAAGGGCAGAAGCAAAGTGTAGGCCACGAAGGGCGGTTGCAGGATGCATGAAACGGGGAACGAGAGAGGGAAGAGATGAGGAATATTCAAGAGAATATCCTGCGTTTACATGCAGCAATCGATCCAAAATTTATTTATCAGCGGAGACTGCCGACCGGCATTGGAATGCCGAGGCATGTAATCCGATCGCCGGTCAATCTATCTTTATCTTTATGGTTCGCTCTCTTCTTCGTCTTCCAATTTTCAGAGCACTTGCTCCCCGCGTCGCTCCACCTATTCTCCCTGTCGTTCGCCTCCGTCCTCTTGTCGTCTCTCGTCCCCGTCTTTTTCACTGCTCACCTTCCCGTCTGTCTCCACGAGAAGGTCCACCCAGCCCAGGCCCAGGCCTCCCTTCTCTCCCCCCGGACGCGACTCTTTCGCAGCGTCTCAAACACCTCATCAAATTATATGGCTGGTACGCGCTTGGAGTTTACATGCTGCTATCTGCCATCGACTTCGGTGTCGCGTTTGCCGGCGTCAGCCTCCTCGGCGCCGATTACGTAGCACAGGTCGCTGCCGGCATCAAGCAGTCGATTGCAAGCGTGCTGCAATCCCATCCTCTAGAGCCCGGCCGCGATGAGATCGACAGCACTGGTGCACGACCAGTACAACCTGGCCAAGAGGGTCTATATGCAATGCTCGTTTTGGCCTACACCATCCATAAAACGCTCTTTCTTCCCATACGCATGGGTTTGACGGCCGCATTCACACCAAAATTGGTTGGTTGGCTTAGCCGTAGAGGTTGGGTCGGCGGTGACGGAGCCAGGCGCGCTGCCGCTGAGGTGAGAGGCAGGTTACGCGGAAGGAATAATTAGCAAGTATTTTACTCGTGATTACTATTTATCAAGGTATGTTTGACATTTTTTTTAGACTTGACACTGAAATAATATCTTGAGGTTTATACATCCCGTTATATAATTCCGCCTTCGATTGCATCAATCCGGTGGGGGCTCCATACGAATAATGTCCTTTTACTAGACATATTGCACCGCACGATGCAAATCTATGTGTCAAAGTATCCTTTTTAATAATTCAGCGGTCTTTGTTCGGTGTCGAAAGGCGTGTGGTGCAACTTTCTTGCATACCGTTCAAATTCCCTTGATATAGTTCGGAATTGTGCAAATCTCGAGGGATGAGCGTTCCAACTTTTCCCTGGCAGCAATGAATCTAGGAGCAATGTCCTTGTCATCTGTTGCGACCAATTGTCAACTGCACGCCTTGGCTAGGAAGGCTTTGGCCAATGGTAAGCCGTGCCGAGCTCTTGGTGGCAGCCTACTGCAAGAGCTGCTTGTGTGCAATGAGATATTCTCTTCCCGCTCAAGATACCCGAACACTTTCTTTTATTACCGGTTGTGGCGACGTGGAAGGCTGGCTGGCCCCAGTTATATCACACCGGGAGTTCAGTGACATAATAAGCCCAATCCCTCAGTGTGACCTGTTTAAAGTAGTTTTTCTCAAGACTTCTCTGTTATTTCCTGAAGTTGAGCTTTGAATTTACACACCACCGAATCCATCGCTTTGAATCACAGCTTTGAACTCCCTTCATAATATGTGCCTATTAAGTAGAATGAGCAGGCGGACCAAGGCAATTAATATAAACAAATCATGAGTTTTCCACGTGGTAGATTCTGTAGAACTTCACCTCTCGCTAGGTTTTGCAGCTGTTTAACTCTATGTCAACATATGGTACGACGCGTCATGCCCCAGGACCACCTGGTACACTCTTCAAGGAGCGTGCTACCGACTACCATACAACTTTGTTTCGCCGTCTGACTTGGGAGGGAACCGTTCCACTCGAAATCCGTGTTGACCCCAAGGAGCTCCCTGCAAACTCAGATCGTGGTCTGGAATGCTACTACATTCAGGCTCCTCGCATTAGCTATCTGCCTCTCTTAATGCCAGAAATTCGGCGATTCTTGATGGACGTGGTATTCGACGAAGCTGCCGCTAAACTACTCAAAGAAGAAGACTGGTGGTTTGAAAGTGCCGAGGGTACAGTGCTGAAATGGTGGGACCTCTGTCATCTAGCGTTGTCATATCTGTAACCTCACAAGACCTATACAGGCACTGGTCAATTGGACTCATCTATGATAATCACACCATTTCCGAATCAGTTCGTCCATGCTCATCTCATTCCCAACCCGCTCCAATGCGTCTCATACTCCATCTCGCCTCGCCACCAACGGAAAAGCTCTTGCAGTCACCTAGCACAGAGGCTTGCAAGCTTGCGTTCATGGGCCAATTGAAGGAAGCCGATTTTATACGGTGGGGCAACACGAAAAGAATGACTGGCTTGCGGAAAGCAGACCAAGATGGCATATGGGAAGGTATCCGAGATCGTGCGTTTTATTTTTGTTCTGCTTCATGGGCATTCGAAATGATATACTTTGTTCAGATAATTTCGATCATTACTGGCGTGTTGCGTCCAAGGTCACACCCACTGTCGGGATAATTCCACAACCTCTTGTTCCTTCAACAACGATTTCGCTCCACAACCGTCCTCCTTCTGCAGATCCTGGAGGACCGCTAGAGCGGGACGGGGCTTATAATGTGCGGAGTGTTCCTGCAAGGATATATCTTCCAGATGGACCTGTTCTTCAAGATCTGGTCCCACCGATATTGGAAGATGGTGATTCCTCCTTGCCTCGTGATCGTTATGCCTCATTCCTGACCTGCATTCCAGGTTCTTCAAATACGCTTGCGCAGTTTCTTGCAGTTCATATACCACTTCTCTTCCCGCCAAGATCCCGTCCACCTACCCCCACTGCTGTTGATCAAATTGTGAACGAGTCGCCTAAGTTGGCATATGCATTGATTCAAGGAGTACGCTCACCACCTGATGCAGAAATGGCTTGGCTTGGAGCCTGCATGGCCGGTGCCGATGGCTGGCTTAATATTTGTATTGGGATAGAGCATTGATATTTAAAATTTGAGATATATATACCCTTGTTACTAATCTACCCTCCAGTTACCTGTTAAACACATTCAACAAGAGTTGTCCTGATTGGTCCAGTTACATAAGAGAATATCATTTGGCTTGCACAATGCATTTGGAATTTTTTGGCGTGACAGCATTCCTTTCTTTCCAGACATCCATAATCCTATTACGAGAAATATCTGGAATCCAATTCATTACATAATCGCAATGCAGAGTATGAACCCTTCAATTTTGTTCAACCTAATTCAATCGGAGTCAATGCCTCACCAAGTACCATTCAAAACCCATACAGTCCTATAAATGCTCATTCAGAAGCAAGTGACAGAAGTCCCTGCATGAATATCATTGTGAGATCGAGATAAGTCATCTACATATATTAAAGCTATTGAACATCAAACTTTACGACCTGTTCACCTCCGCTCCGGTCGATCTTCAACAACCTTTTGGCGACACAACCGTAGAGTATCCGCGTAGTCCCTGTCGCCCCTATGCCGCCACCAGGACTGGCTTTGTTTGCCAATAATTCTTTTACTTTGTTTAGAGGAAGCGAAAATTGCGGCGGACTGGATAACAAAGATATGAGTAGATGTGCGGTCAAGATTTGTTGCGAAGTTGGAGTAGCAGGTGCTCCGACTGAAGAGATACTCGATACTGACGGAGATGTCGGTGAAGGAGACATATCGGAGAGAGATTGAAGATGTGCACTATTAATAGATGAAGGGCAATAAGCAGATGAATTAAAACGACGACGCACATGGTCTCCTTAGCTCGGGGAGCTTGACTACCTGGACCACCCTGGGACGCATCAAAAAGAAATCCAGGCATTATCATATCACCAATGGTAGTCCAGATTCTTGCCTAATGGTTATCAGATAATTGTATAATCGAAACCTGAACAGTCTCATACCACAATACGTTCAACCTCGCTATTGACCCTTGATCCAGGCTTTTGTACTCCAGGGATGTTAGAGGGGGTCACAGAAACCAAAACAGACGTAGACGAAGATAAAGGCGGGGTTCTGGCTTCTGTGATGACAGCGATTTTCTCGTCTTCGCCTTTCTCTGCTTTATAATAGTCTACATTCACTTTCTGGGAGGTCTCGTCTGCGCTTGATAAATTTGGATCGGAAGCGGTAAACTGCAAAGAATTATCTCGAGGTATGCGCCAAGACCCTTTCCCAGTCCATGAAGGCGGTTCTGGGCTCGGGTATGAAATTGAAGAGATATCGCCCAAATTCATCTGCTCATTCAAAAGGCTATCTGTTGTGTTCAATACATTGTCGGTAAAGCGAAGAGTCTTTGCTGTGGTAGCTGGAGTGTTCCAAAAGCTATCTTCTTGAGGCGACGATGAAGTGGGGGGTAAAACCTGTGATGGAGGTACGATGGGTACTGATCTTCGAGAAGCACTTCTCAAAGTGATTGCACTCTTCTGATGGAAAGTCATCAATGGGAGTGACTCAGTCATCAAGAAGTTGCGAACACACTCGTTCTTGTAACGCGCGAAGACGCGCCTGAAGGTTTCTAACTCGCTCTTCTTCTTCATTTATCAACAGCTTCAATGGGGGGCTTTCCACTGCTTGCACCTGTTCGATCGTCGGCGGTGTAGTGATAAAAAGGCATGATTGTCTTACTTGATGGAGGGATTCAGTAAGGCTTAGTATGTTCTCGCGGACAAGAGTCAGACGTTCCAAAATGGCTGTCACCTGCGCATGAGCGCGTGGCATTGGTCTGATACTACTACTGCCCCGAGGGTGAGAGAGACGCGTTAGTAGGGATGCCAGACCTACTAGCGATCGATACATTTGAGTGCAGCGTGGGCATATACTTCGGGCTCATAGTCTTTGGGCTTTGACGCGTCGTCGCGTCGAGAAGGGGCTCTCTTCAGAGGAGTAGCGCCAGTAAACTCAGCACGAGAGATCTCTGATGCAGGCAGGGAAAAAAGGCCGAGCTCAGACGGGTCAACATCACGGATAAGGTCGCCCAAAGGGGTATAGAGTACGGCTCTAGTGAAGGGACCAGGGACGACGGCGGAGGGGCGAGCAGTGGTTGCCCTGATTGCCCTAGTGTTGCGGGACAAGCGGTCGATCTGGTCTGAGAGAGAGGCCATGACCGTGACGCGCGTGACGGCCTGTTTGTGACGTCGGGGGAGATGGCGATGACCGACCACTCTGCTCTGCTCAAGTCCTCTGCGCGACACTGTTGACGTTCTTCCTAGTCTTTGGTATCTATCGTCCTGCTTCTGACTCCTCTCGCTGGCCCCCGCGGTGTCCAAGCCCGTGTACCTAATGTGGGAGCCTTTGCCTCTCATCATCTACGGCTATGCTATCCATCCTCTTTCTCCCTCTCGCCGAGACACAAGAATCTCCGCTCGTAATCGTCTATCGACTGTAACAGAAGCCTCAACTGACGACAACCTCGTTCACCGTGACGTCGTATCCCTCGAGGTTGGCGATGAGATTTACGCGTTTGAAAAGTATACCCCAAGGAGCAAAGATCCCGTCGAAGGCATTTGGTATAGAGGGTGCGTCTCCATCTTTTCTCATTCCCACATCGTTTATATTACTCTCCAGCTATGTCGTGTGCACCACTCGTCGGCCACCTGTAACATGGGCTTTGAATGATCCCTCATCCTCGAAGACACCTGCCAAAGTCGAGGAACCACAACAAGTGTTCATTGGAATATTTCCTGCGTCGCATATCTTCGTCCGTGATCAGCTGTCCGATGCAGAGGGCCGCCTTCAAGATCTTGCTTCTTCCATCGGAAATCCTACTAATGGTTCCAATGGCCATGCTAGTCCTTCTGGTCCAAGCAGCGTTGCGCCTGATACGTTCCCATGGCGCAAAGGTGCGTCAAACGTTGGTATGGATACACTCAAGGAGGAAAAAGAAGAAGACGATTTACCCGATCCCTATGCCTCCAGAAGGTCGTTTAGACTCGGCCCTCCGCCAGACCAGGCCAATTCTTCTCGAGCTGGTTTGCCTGTATATCCGGCCAGCTTGCGCTCATCCTCCCCTTCTGATTCCCAGCTTATCAAGCCCCTGCCTCCCCGTCCATCTCTTAAATCTGGGGATGACACTGCTTCCGGTGCTGTCCAACCTATTATTGATGAGATCGCTTCTGCACTACGTGAATGGCATACACTCATGTTCACATATCTTGCCAGACGCAATTACAAGCTATTTCATGTCGTAAAAGAGCATATTGAGGCTCTGCATCTCGGTCGACGACAGTTGCTCGCGCATACTCTGAGCGCAGAGGAAACAGTGAACTTGCGTCGGGAGTGTGTCACTAGGCTCGTGAGTGGCAACCTTGTACAAGGATTGGATGTCATCGTTCGTCATCCAACCTGGGGTGGACTCGTAAGTGTGGACGTTGAAGGAGATATCGACCCCCGAAGTTGGGTGAGCGCAGTTCGCATGTATGCTATGCAAACATCCCTGGCCTATCTCACTTTGTCTTCCGACGATGTTCGGCCATATATCCTTGGTCCCAGTACAGATTACGTTCCTGTAGGGCCACTTCCAACACCTGCTCATTCCGCATTTCCCGACCTCTCGAGTCATCACTCTAGGTCACGTTCTCAAGGCTGTCTCGGTCCAAGGATCCATTGCAAACCTCCTACGACGAAGTTTTACCACATCTATCTCGACGTCCGCGCTTTCGTGGCTTCACCCTGTACACCCGGCGAGACAGCCGAACTTTTCTTCTCCCTATACAAGAAACAAGGGACCCAGTTCGTCACTGAAGATTTCTGTGCAATTCTCAATCATAACGGTGTTCTAGCTCGTAATCCAAACGGACGCATTCGGACTTTGTTCATTGACTTGGCTCCGTCAGATGTGGTTGACCCCATCTATCTTGTTTGTCGCATTGTTCGGAATGGAGCCCTCAAACCGGGTAGTCATGTTGGCTCTGGTACAGCTTCAGAGAGTCCTGCTCGGCCTGATGCCAGTACCTTGACGTTTGTAGAGCGGGAATTTGAAGCGAGAAGTTCATCATCAACGGATATTCCTTCGCAATCGCGTCGACCTTTTGGATGTGCTGTTTTAGAGCTTACACAGTTGAGTAAGATGATAGCAGAACAAGCGGACGTGACGCCACTCCGTGAGCATACAATGCCAATATTCGTTCCAACCAACGAAATCTCCTTTTCCATGATTCACCAGAACATAATCAACAATAACGTCAAGGAATTCGAGAAGTCCTTACGGTGTGTGGAATCTTTTTGAGTCATTCTGTGACTCGACTAATTACAGATCATAAGTGCTGATAGTATTGCCGTCTCTATCAAAGCGTTTCGAGGAGATTCGTCGAAGATCATTAGTGAAAACATGTCACTCCTGCAAGATACTCCCAACACCTTACGACTAGGCTTCCCCGATGTTGTCTTTCCTGGTGATGTCCGCAACGAACTCTACATCAAGCTGTGGTGCGGCGATTTCACGTCATTACATAGCTCTACTCCTCGTCTGAGTGTGGCTAATCTGACTAGAGGGACGTCTTTGAACAACGTCCAGGTTACAGTTGAAGTTAGGGATCAGCAAGGAAACACCATAGAAAACGTCATTTCTCAAGGGAGTGGAGAACCTCCCATGACGAGATTCCATTCCATGATTTTTCAACGCTGCAATGAACCGACATTTGGAGAGCTTTTCAAGATAGAGCTACCACTCGAACGCAGACCACTATGGCACTTGTTCTTCACTTTTCGTAATCGCACAGGACGAGAACGCATGAGTGTCAAAGGAGGATCAGATGCAACAGATCGTCCCTTCGCATTCGCGTTCCAACCTCTATTCCCTGATAATCATGCTTTTCTCGAGGACGGTAGCCGTATGTTGATCATGTATCGTGCCGACAAATTGTCCCAGATTTCAGCTGATATGTATCTCGCTGCTCCATCATGGCTACCTGCCGGTCAAAAACCAGATCAGGTCGCTATTCATCCCGATATCCAACGGTTTGCTCCGCCAATGAAGGATACGTTGACTATCCGTTCATCGCTCTGCTCCACCAAATTCACTCAAAATCCTATTCTGCTTCACCTATTGAATTGGGAAAAGCTAGATGATACAGATAGTCTTTCAACGATTTTGACAAAGTTCACATTTGTTGGGGAGGGGGAGATTGTCAAGTTTCTCCGGAATATCTTTGACTCTCTTTTTGGAATCCTAGTGTCTCAAAAAAACCAGACGGGCGAGGTGGATCATCTGGTATTCAATGCACTCGTAACAGTTCTTGCAATTGTACAGGATCGGCGTTTCAGCAACTTCCAACCAGTTCTAGATGTTTACATTGAGAAACATTTCACCTGTGCTGCAGCCTCTTCTCACATGATTCATTCTATGAATCGGCTTCTGATAAACCCTGCATCTTCGGAGACAGCATCTCAGCTTCGTGCTGCGTTGAAGGTTTGGCATTATCTCTTCAAATTTATTGCTCGGTCCAGAGAGTTGCAGAAAGCGAAGGAGATGGGTATGGGCGGCGACACAACTGCAGAACACCTTGACACCACGTTCAAAAAAGAGTTGAGAGTACATCTAACGGAGATCACTCGCATGATGTCCATAACTTCTCCACAAGCAATAATTGGAACCCAGACGATTGCCTTACAGCATTTTACTTCTGTCCTGCCGGAGTTGGCAAAGATGTTTTCAGTGTTCGAAGTCGTCTCAATTGTCACAACCTTTGCCAGCACCATTACGGTAGACAAAGGAAAGATCCTCATCTGGAAGCTTATTATGTATCTCCAGATCGTCAAGGGTTTCTTGTTTGACAACCCACAATCCCGGGGTCGTCTAGTTGAGGAAGTCGTAAACTGGATAAAGCCTCATTTTGGTCGCTACGACGAATATCTTCACACGCAATCCAACGACAATGAGGTCGCCCGCGATGGCGCCCGAGTTGGATGGTTGGAAAGCACTCGGCTGTGCGTTACGATTGTGGCCGTGATGCTGAACAAATTACAGGAGAATCTTGTGAATCCCGAAGTGCGGGCTAAACCCAAATTATTACGCGCAGAGCAGGACAATGTTGACTGTCTTTTGACTCTTCTGCCTAGGTCAAATTCCCTTTGTCCTCTCTTTCCTTCCTGAAACTTACGGGGTTTCATCATAGGCTACTGGATTCGTACCGGGAGTTTCAGAATCCTGCTTCTCGTCGGGCCATTGAAAGATCACCAACAACAGTGAAGGCTCCCATTCCTGTCACATTTCCAGAGTCATACCCATTCTCGCTCCTCGCATATCTTCCAGACGCTCCTCGCGGCCCCAATAATATTCCTTTACCTGGGGAAGGGAATGCGCTATTCAATCCTGGCTTAGGGGAGGCTGCGATTGTTTTCCTGGTGTTGATCCTCTCGTCATCGACCAAGCAGATTGTCGACTTTCTTGTGAACAATCTGGATTTTGAGGGCAGGGACAGATTCGTTGCTTTAATGTCACAATTCTTCACCGTCGCCACTTCAATCTTAGACAATGATGCATTCCCAAAGTCCTGGCTCAACGTCAACATTCTGGCTCATAAGGTGTTGATCAAGATAATGGATCCCATCGCTCAAATTATGGAAAGAGAATTCATCCCGGCGCAGGACTCTGAATTCCAGTTCGATGCCAATCTCTGGAAAGAATGTTTAAACATGCTTCTCAGGCTTCTATCATCAGATCAGTTAGTCATTGAGGAGTTTAGCCCGCAGGTATATCATCTGTGTTGCAATGTTGACCTTTCTGACAAGTTCATAAAATAGAAACGTCGAGCGGTGTGGCGGCTTGCTGGAGACATTCGAGGGGAAGGGGCCGGTATACTATTGCAACTCTGGCAGGCGTTGGGTTGGGCTGAACATATCTCAAATAATGGTGAACCCCCCATACGCTATGGCGTAAGTGAACGAGTGCAACTATACGTGTGCTGTCTCTGATATCCCGTCTAGGGTTACCAGGCCTACCTTCACTCCCTTGTCGGACACGTTGTGAATCTCTGTCTCAGTCACCACGACCAGTTACGGAATTATGCTGTTCAAATACTCTACAGCATGATTGTTTCTGAATACCATCAGTCGGGGCATTTCGACGAGATTGAAAACGAGCTTGTCACCCGTTTAGACTCCTTATTTATGTCTGACAGCAAAGGTGACGATATCTCACGCGCCTTCTTTATTGGGCAGCTTCGCCACCTGTTTGAGAATTCCGACGTTGACGAACAGCTTCGAGAACGTATCTCTACTTTCCTAGATTCTGTCGATCTTTTTCTCGAGCTATTACTTAGTGTTCGGGCTTTGCCCGAGGGCGAAGAGTTCGCGGATGATCGGGTCATTGCAACGGTAGTATCATTATTTTTTTCTTCAAATGTTGTACATAGACTTATCCCATCTGACAGTTGAGGCTCATGAACTTTATCCGACGAATCGGAAGAGACGAAATCTACATCAAATATGTTCATCAACTTGTCAACGTTAGTACTATAATTCTTTGGTTCTGTGTTGATTCTTCACTCGTAAGCAGATGCATCTACAATCTCAGAATTACGTGGAAGCTGCACTTACCTTGAAATTACACTCTGATCTACACGAATGGGATCTGAACTCCTTTGTAGGACCCATGGAAGATCTTGGGCTTCCGCAACAATCTCAGTTCCATCGGAAGGAGACGTTATGCTTACTAATTCTTGACTATCTGGGTGAGATTTCACTGTTATCATGTCGAGTCATTCCTTCATGCCCCTGGTAGGCAAAGGAAAGGCTTGGGAACGTGCGATTGACATCTGCAAAGAATTAGCGTTTCAGCATTCTGAAGTCACGTTCAACTAGTCAGTCTAAAATTTTATATCCTCAATCTCCTAATCTCTCACGTCTCGACGTCAGTGGTAGACTTTCGGAGATTCTGCGACATCAGGCGATGCTTCTTGAGCATATTGTGACGGAGCAACGGTACTATCCTGACTATTATCGAGTCACCTTTTATGGAAATTTTCCCTCCGCAATCCGCGACAAGCGATTTATTGTAGGCCTTGTTCCTCCGTGCTGAGTCCTTATTACTGATTCAATTGCAGTATCGTGGTTACGAGTGGGAAAAGTTTGGTGCTTTCTGTGAGCGTATGCTCAACAAGCATACGGGAGCTCAACTGTTAAAGGCTCCGGGTGAACCCCCTGTCGACATACGCTTTGGGAATGAACAGTGGATCCAATGTACCGCCGTTACGCCTGAGCCTGATCGCGATCGAGCAATCTTCACAAGTCCAGATGTACCCCTGGCTGTTCGCACATACTACGAGCATAGGTGAGCCTTACTTGGATCACTTGTACGTTTACCTGGCTTCACCATACACCATAGTGCCATCAATCTCTTTAGTTCGTCTCGACAAGTTAAAAAAACAACACGAGATGGCACGGAAGAGATCTGGCTTGAAAAGACTTATTATACCACCGAGGAAGCTTTTCCAACGGTGCTTCGGCGCTCTGAGGTCATCGGCTTGGAAGTCGTTGAGATGTCCCCCCTTGAAATCGCACTCAATGAAGTAGAACAGAAGACCAAAGAGCTTATGGCTCTTAACTTCAAATATCAAGCGCTGGCAAAGACATCTCAATTGGTGTCGACAAATGCGCTGGCAATGTCATTGAACAGTGCCGTAGATGCACCCATGAACACTGGCATAGCATCTTATCGACAAGTATTCTTTAGTCCAGACTATGTTGCGCGACATCCTGAACGGTCACAACTTGTCGATAAACTACGAACCGCTATTGATGACCAGGTACGCTTTCCTTTAATGCAAGGCGCATTGAGCTTGAGCGACTCTGTACACAGGTCCGCGTTATCGACAGCAGTCTAAAACTCCACGGGCATCTGTGTCCTCCCGAATTTATACCATTCCATGAAACTCTGGAAAAGTTTTTCAAAAAAAACTTTCGAGAAGAGATTCGGCGTCTCGCCGTACTCTCCGACTCAGGATCTGTGCACTCACACCAGGCCTCTTCTTCATACCAGCACTCCCTCTATGAACAACAATCTCTACAGCGGACTTACTCTAATCATTCATCTATCACGCGCGGTAATTACAATTTACCTCCTTTACAAGTGATCCATCCTTTGTCGTCATCTTCCCATGCCCCAGTATCGCCGACGAGTGTCAAAAACCTGCCTCCACACCTCAAGCAGACGCCTTTGCAGCGTGGTCTAGCGCATTTGGCGCGGCATGGAATCCACGGCGTGTCGTCTGCGCCCGGCGAGAATGTGGGCAGCGACTCGCTTTCGGTAGAATCGCCAAGGAATTCCTTTGTGAATGTTGGAAATCCAATTCATTCTTCGGCAGGTGGGGCGCAGATGTCGGGTATATCGGTGGCGCCGTCACACGTCGGAAGCTTCGGATCGTTTGGATCACTCAGAGGACGCTTCTCTCGTTTGGGAAGCCTGAATTTCGGGCGGCGCGGAAACAGATAGTTCTTTCATGTTCAATCTATTCTCTTGAATTGTTGTGATCGGACAGTGGATCAGCTTTCGTAATGTTAAAGTTCTTTTGTATGATAAATTAATAGCAATCTGAATGCAAGGGCCGTTTTCCGTTGATGAAATTTCTGCAGACGAAGAATGATGACGATGACGATAGAAGCTACTGTTACAAAGGTTGAACCGATAAAGAAACTTGTACACGTAAGATGTCCGTGGGAATGCTTGTACAAAAAGTTGGAAATACCCGAGATAAGAGAGATCCGAGAAAACTAATCGGTCACGACCATGACCCGGGGTCTACAGTGTTGTGGTAAGCAAAGGTTTCGTAGGAAGTAGCAAAGTCCACATCCGGGTAGGTAATGACGGGATTGGCGTTGGTGACTTCATAAGTGTAATGATCGAGAGCTATGGAGTCGACCCCCTTGTTGTAATCGCTCCAGTGGTTTGTACCCGAGCCACTCGCCTCTGAATGAATACCCTCTGGGTTGTAGAGCTGATAAGAGGCTGAAGGGGGCCCGTCAAGGGGGGAACACAAAGATCCTGAGCCGCCATCGGACGAGAGATAGGAAAACTCGTCATGAAGGGGTGTCGGAAGGGCGGGCTCGACAATGTACGGCTCGCCTTCCATCTTGATATGAGAACGGAAGAGCTCGTACTCGGCATCCTCCGATCCAACAGTAGATGGAGAGGGTTCCGCCGACGACGCCGACTCCGGTTCGTCGACGGGCAGCGTAGAGGTATCGATAGTCTAAGAATACAAATGAGCGAGTGGAAGAATGAAAGTAAAAGGAATATGACAAACATATTTTGAAAGAATCTTTTCCAAAGCTTGGTCAAGCAAGGACCACTCGAAAACTTTCAAATCCTTTTCGATGTTTCTCGGTTTGGGGTCAGGAAACTCCATAATACGCTGGAAAAAGTCTTCAAAACCGTGTTTGTGCTTGGACACGGTGGTAGGACGAAGACCCTCTAGATTGCGCCTGATGCGGTTCTTTTCCTCGACAGGGAAATCGCTATTGGTGAGGCGCTCCAGGAGAAAGATGATGTCGACCGAAGTGACGTAGCAGGTCCTCGACTCCTCGCGATATATACATGAAATAACGCTGTCAGACTCGCGGTACTCATCTGGGGTGATGGATTCACAGGAGACGACAAGACGACGACCGTCCTGTACCTTGCTGAAACGGACAAGGCGACGGCCACAGGCTTTTTCTGCAGAAGACCAGTTTTCACAAATAGAAGAAAGAGGAGTGATGAGCTGAAGAAGAGGGGTCTGGATGTGGGAATCGCCCTTTGAGCCTTTGAGGCGCATAACAGACTCCAACTTGGAGCGGCGGTGGAGATGGACCTCGGACTTGGAGGTAGAAGACGCGCGGTGTCTGTTAGGAGAGGTAGGGGAGGGGGTAGGGAGGTGAGAGGCGCCGCGTCTGCGGGAAATGGCAGAGGAAGAGGGGCGACGAAGAGAGGTCTCAATGTGAAGCTTAGGCTTCTTGGTTGGGAGATCAGAGGAGGCATCTACTCGTAAAGATTTATGTATCGGCAGAGGGCGGAGAGGGAGCGGGGACAACAAACCAGGCGCCCAGTAGGAAAACTCGCCAAAGGTGGCGGTATCAAGAATGGCGTTATCCTTGTTGAGGGCCTGGACAGAGAGAAGAACCTTTGGAGAGGCAGCAGAAGAAGAGTCAAAGGACGGGGCAACTGCATCGAGCTGCCACCGACCATAGGGAGCGTCGTGGATCTCGCGGACAGAGGTGGGGACTGGCTTGCGGCCAATGACGAGACGGACAAAGATCTCTTCAGAGAAATCAGGGTGGAAGTGGATGCGGACAGAGATGGGGGTGCCCGGCTCGCCCTCATTGGGCGTGTAGCCGAGGACGTTTATGATGCCTGTTGGAGAAATGACGACGTTGGAGGGCGAGGGGAGGGTGGGGAGGAGGTCGGCGGTGTGGACGGTGTCAGGAGGGGCGTGGTCGCCGTTGGCGACGACGCGGGGAATAGGAGAGGGATAGTCGTGGTTACAGTCAGAAGGCATCGCTGGGCCAGAGGACGACGTCGAATATTTATAAAGCGCAAACAAAGCAGAATGTCCAAATCGGGAAGGAGCCGGCGTTCAGTAGCCTCGTGCTCCGCTCCGACGCAGTGTCCAGGGTCCCGCGTCTCCATTTCAAATTTCAAATTCTGCATCCTGCATGTCTGGCGGTCCATGCCCCGTCACCCCACACCCGCACCACCGGGGGCACATGACCCTCTGCCGAGAGCACCCTTTCGCAGCTCGTGCAGCGCTCGACAAAGAGCGACTCGTAGGCACCAAGCAGGCTCTGTCTTGGTCTCAGCAGCGGTCGCGACGCGGGAGGCAAACTCACCACAACAGCCTGCACCGCCACCGCGCCATGTGACTCAATCATGCTGGCGATCTCTTGCGACAGATGCCGATACACCCCAAAGGCGGATTCCGAATGTGGCGACTTCTATATCAGGAAATCTCAGCCAAGCCCTCGGTTTCCCGCCGTCCTCACCTTCTCGCGCGGCCCAAATGCCGCCACACTCTCGACCACAACTCGCCCTGTCCCCCCGCCGAGCGTCATGTACGCCGTCAGCACGTCGGGGCATGTGTACCGCAGCACGCGCACGGCTCCGTCATCTCCACGCGTCCGTCTCCACAGATGCAGCTTCGATTCGTGTGTGCGATTGAATTCACGGATATATCCGGCAAGACCCTCGAATTCCAGCGGATGCGAGTCATCATCCGGAAATAACGACCGCGTCCCCTCCTTCTCTTCCACCACATACGGCTGGGGTGATTCTGGCGAGGGGGGCCGTCTGCCCGCACTCCCGGTTTTAGCTACATCCGTCTAGCAGGTTTCAGAGACTCACCCCCGTTTCCGATTCTCTCTTCGCATGTTGGGGTTCAGATCACTTGCATCTCCGCTCAGGCTATCTCGTGCCGCCCGGAGCGCCTCTTGTACATGCTCCGCACGGATGATGTCGCCGACCTGCTTCACCTGCTCGAACTCTGACCGCAAGGTCTGTCCAGACAATGCAGTGGGCGGCCTGAGCAGAAGCACGGGGATGTGACGCAATGTTTGCAGCCGGCTGTGCAGATCTGAGAGCAGCTGGATCTGCGCTTGAAGGGACGCTACTTTGTCCTCCATGTAGAACAGACGTATGTACAACAAAGAAAAAAATGATAATGGTGTACGCAACCGCCACGTGACCAACCCGGGCCGGTCATGACCATGTACCAATGCCCACAAGTCCAGCCCATCCTGCACCAGAGACGCGTCCGACAAGGAAGAACAACACAATCCCACCCGTCGCCGGCACCTGCACTCTGAAGCTGAACAGGTCCTCCATCTCGACCAAGAGCCTTTCTACGCGCGATCCAGGCGGCGCTGCAAAGGCGCCGACCGCGATCTGGAGCAACATTGGCTGCAGAACGGTGCACGAGCCACAAACTTACCTCGCCACTAGCAGCCCAATCAGACAGGCCCAATGCGCCGAGCACAAGCTCAGGGCTTGCGTGATCCTCGCTGCCGAGCCACAGCGCGACATCGCCAGTGTCATCGCTCTCGCTGCCCTGGCCTGCCAAAATACTTGAACACGCCATGTCTGCTGCATCGGCCTGAGCTGCACACGCAAGCCGGCGCAGATACTGCTGGACTGGCTCTGCGGGACGCGAGGCACGCGATGGCGGATAGAGGATGAGACAAGCTGGATCAAAGCTCGATCGTGGGGATGAGTCGTTGACAAAAGACTGAATCTCGCCAATCATCAGGGCTGTTGACGCGATAGCAGCGGCAGACGCATGGTCGAGGTCGTTTGCGTCGGCGATGGGACGAGCAAGATCGTTTCTGTTGGACATTATCGAAGGGTGACGTCTGTAACGCGTGACAGCCGAAAAAAATTGGTTTGTTCGTCTCCATGTTCCATGTGCCACCGTCCTGGTCGTCGGCGCGCTCAGTGACCTCTCGTCAACTCTTCCGTTTTCTCTCCACGCCCGTTCCAACCCCCAAGCCCCGTCCCGCTACTCCTTCTCCAGACCCGCCCCCGCCCAAGCACAAGGTCGACCTCAGGCCCGCACCGATAAAGCCCTCGAGGGCCTCCACCGTCTCTGCCACTCACGTTCCTCTCAAGGCCACTCTTCCTCCACCAACCCAACCCGAATCCACATCCTCTTTCTGTAATGTCAAGGCAGCGGTCAGGCGCGACATCGAGGACGCCGAGGCACATGATGTACTCAAACCCCCACCAGAAGGCGCCAACTGGTTCAGGAGCACCCTCCACAAGGTCATAGAGATAGCCGTGCGTCTCTTTCATTCTCCAAAAAATTACTTGCACCAACCTGTGCTTAGAAATTCTATTACCGTGGCACCAAACTCATCTTTACACGCCGTAAAGAGATCAAACTCATCCATGCACGTATCAACGCTGGCGGTAGTCCTCTCACGCGCTCCGAGTTCAGACTCATTCGTACACAAAAGTCGGACATCAACAAGTACGTCCCCTTGATGTATAGCACCAGTTCCTTCTCATGTTCTTTCCCAGAGTTGTGCCATTCCTCTTCATCGCCCTGCTCCTTGAGGAAATCATCCCCCTCATTGCCATCTACGCTCCATTCATGCTCCCATCGACCTGTATCTTGCCCTCCCAACGCGCGAGGATTGACAAGAAACGCGCGGACAAAGCCTCCGCTTTTGCACTGGAATATCGCCCCATCTTCTACCTCCTCAAGCAGGTAGAGTCACCTTCGGGTCACATTCCATTGTCCGCATTGAAGTCCTCTGGCGCTTCGCTCGCTGTTTGTGGGTACGTCGCGCCATCCACCATCCTCCTATCGCATTCCTTACGATCAACAAATTTGCAGGATCCTCCGCATATCCACTGTTGGATTTGATTCACTACGGATCCGACGCATCCAGAAGCATCTTAAATTCATCGCCGAAGACGACCAGCTACTCATCCAAGACGGACTCGTAGATCACATGTCTCCAAAGGAGCTCCAAGAGGCTCTTCGTGAGCGTGGCATGTAAGCAACCTCTACTACAAATACGAACATATAGTCTCAATTCTGTTGCTAGCATCACTCGAAATTTCAAGCCCAATGCCATGCGATCGCGTCTGAAGTGGTGGCTCAAGTCTGTTGGGGACTCGACGAGTGAGACGCGCCGGTTATACTTGATGATGAATAGATTATGAAGGAGGACTACTATTTACAAGCTTATAATTACCAATAATACACATCTCCCGTCATGAATTATGGGCAATGCCGACATACGACCTCACCAATGCTAGTGTCTGCCAACATCTGATATCGGATGGTGCAAGCATTACGGCCCGCTGAATTTCACGCATGGCGACTTCTGTATTGTCCCGCGAAAGTGCAACTGCCCGTAAGCGCAGCAACGTCGCTTGGTTCTCGATGTTAGCTTCCTTTGATCCAGACAACAAAGCAAGAGCAGACTCCGGCTTTCTTTCCTGGAGCATCAACATTGCCAGCGAAGCACGGGCTTCAAACCTTGATGGTTCCACAAAGATTGCATTTTGCATAACCGAAACCGCTTTCTTGGCATCCTGCTGTTTCGACCTGTCATCGACTGCTTCCCCGCACAATCATGGAAAAATCACGTACCTGACCGAGGTGATACTGTGTTAAGATATAATCAACATCGCGTCCTGGATCTCGTTCATAACGCTCTTCTAGCGGTAGTGCTAGGAGCTCTGATAGTGCAGCATCGACCAAGCTCTCGTCATCCGTGAGCACACCCATCCCCGCAAGGGTATTGATTGCCGTTAGGTTCTCCGGATCCGACGCGATGCTGGAAATGCGGGGACCCCATCAGCATACATATATGCCGAAATAACTGCCTTCGATCACATACCATTCAAGCAACCGCGCTTTGGAATTTTCTTTGAACTCGGTATTCTGAGTTGCCCACATCGTTTGTGCTAGTAATACGGTGACTTGACCCCGCAGGGTCCTGTCGTCCCTTGCATTTTCCAGAGCGGCTTCAAAACTCGCCAAAGCACCGCCGAGATCACCCTGCAAGAAGCTGGCAATCCCACATCCGAAATGCGCCTGTACGCGCAACACCTTTGTCTCCGGCTTTTCGTCTTCCGGCAATAATCCTAATGCGCTTTCAAAGGATTGTATTGCACCCTCAAAGTCCTGCAATGCTAGGCGAATGCGTGCGAGATTTGAGTTTGCAATGGTAAATTGCCGTTCTACGATAGGGTCTTCCGAGACTTCATATGCGGCCTCTAAAATCGCTATCGTGCGCATCAATTGATTTGCCGCAGTCTCAAATTGCCCCAGGCTCTCGCAAACTAGTGCATGCAAGTGAAGCCCTGTGGCGTCGTCCGGCCGGCATCCACAGTATCGATCCAGCGCGAAGAATGCCGGAAGGAGCGTATATGCAGAAGAATCGGCTGATAACCGGTACTTGCGGAAGGACTGGGACGAATACTCCAAGTCGCACTCGGGCTTCGAAACAAGATAAGATATGTTGTAAATTGTAAATTCGAGACTCAGATTAACGAGACTCACGACATTAGGGGTTAATCCAATGGCATGCTCGAACATGGCGGCAGCTTCGGCATTGTGACCATTTCTTGTGGCAACAAGTGCTTGACCAATCCAAGCAACAGTATAGTCTGGATCAAGTGTTTGAGCACGATATAGAGCTTCATTCGCCAAATCCGTATCGTGATGATGCAGGTATAATAAGCCGAGGCTAGTCCATGCCGCAACATTCTACACAATAAGTGACCGTTATAGCTACGAAACATCAGATCTACCTTTGAATCCAATTCGATCGCCTTGATGTATGCGTGTTGAGCGCTCTTTGCATTCGAGAGAAAGTACGCATCTCCCATCCCCATCCAGTATAGGTTGTTCCCGGGGTCTTCTTGAAGAGCTTGGCTCAAGAAAGATAGTACCTTTCCCTGGGCGGTTGGTGGACCGGAGGACTTGATGACCCACGCATGAAGCGCTATTCCGAGATCGAACCAGGCGCTTCCGGTGGTTGCTTTCAATTCCGACTGGCCGAGAGATGTTCTATAACTGTAGGCTGCGAGTGCAACCTCAAGAACCTTTAGCCCAGTTAATAGGGTGTCTTCCGAGAGTACAATTGGCACAAGAAAGCCTGATAAGTGGTCATTCTCAAGGGGTAATAGGGCAACGACATCTCTCAAAGTGTTGCGCACTGTCTCTTCTTTCGTGTATGTCGACCGTGAAGAGAGTACAAAAATGGCGTCGCCAATAGTCTTCCACACGACACCTCGGAAGCCTGCGCTGGCTTCAATTGCTTTCAGACCCACCGAAATACTGGTTGAAAGAGATTGTTCTGCCCTCGTTTGAAATCCTTCAGACAATTCCAAACGACCCTGGTCCAGGTACGCTTGGCCCAGTGATACCAGAACACCAGCATCTGTCGGCCTAGTGACCAGGACCGACTCGAAGGTACTAATGGCGTCATGATAATTTCCCATCTGTCGCTTCACGTCGCCAATGAGATAGCAGCAAATCCAATCATCCGGGTTCAACTCTTGTGCCCTCTCCAGCGCTTTGACGGCCGCGACGTGCCTTCCGGACTTGCTGTAACACTCACCAAGCCTGAGCCAAGATAGTGCATCTTCTGGCTCCGCTCTGAGTGCAATCTGGAAAGCTTCTATTGCAGGTGGATAATTTCGGCGGTGCTAAGGGTACATAGATTGAGTCGGAGTACCTCGAGTGTTCGCAGATCGGACTCACAAGTTCTACGGCCCCGAGGGCCTTCCATGCCCATGCATTGGTTGGTAAATATCTTACAGACGCAACGGCGTTGGTTCCTCTCATATCCGCATCCGTTCCGCCTTCACCCTCGATTGTTCGGCGGGCAACAACCTCAACAAGGTCCCATTCGCGCTCCTCTGCAAACCCTTCAGCCAAACGACGTGCAGCTTCAGCTTCCCTAGGATCCAACTCAAATGCCTTCTGGAAACACTTAGAGGCACGGTTAGGATCTAACGGTGACGCATATTCTGCATAATAAATTCCAAGCGATGTGAAGGCAGGCGCATAACTGGGATCAGACTTAAGGGATAAAATGAAATAGCGGTATCCCTCCTCCCGTTGATCACCTGTGAACCAGTACGAGATTAACGAAATGCAGGTAAAAAAAACAAGAGAGGGCTCGCCATTCATATGCCAACAGCATTTTCCAATTCGCCACAGGCACCGAGCGACATCTCCAGCAGCAGATTCGCCTAGAGTCTGAAGGGTAGGAACTATGCTCTGGAGGATAGCTGAACCTTCAACTACGTCGTCGATTTGACAGCGACACCAAGCGTTTTCCTCCCGCGCACGAATTCCAATGGACAAATCATCAGGTAGTAGTTCGTCTACCCTCGCAAATAGGGTAGCAGCTTCCCCCCATTTGCTGGCTTTCTCAAGAATAAAAGCGCGGCCCATTAAACAGTGCACATTGTCTGCCGATTGTGAAAGGACATCATCGATTATGCGTAAGGCACGCTTATGATGCTTGGGTGGGAATAGATGGACCAGTGAGGTAGCTAAAATCACTTTGTAGCCTATTCGTACCCTTGAGAAATGGTCAACCAGCCAAAAACAGAAAATTTATATAATTCACAAGCGCACCTAGGCAACTTACGGCCAGCACTTTTTTCATATCTGTTTAGTAGCTCCAAACCACTTTCAACTGCCCTGATAGCATCTTGATAATTCGTTTCAGTAACATAAAGTTCCGAGAGGACCCGAGTGGCAATGTTAGAATTAGGAATTACTGCAAATGCGTTCTGTGCAATCGTTACCAATGGTAAGAAGAGACACTGTCAAAGTTATTTGACTTACCAGGATCATATCAAACGGGTCCTCCTCTTCAGGCTTCAAAAGTGGGACATCTTCGGCATTTTCATCGGCATCATACAGAGAAATGTTCATATAAAGGAAGTATCCCCTCAATGACAACGATATTGGTGATGATGGGAAAATCTCAATGAATTGTCTGACAATCTCCCGATCGTATTCAGCTATGGATTGACTGAGAAAGCGGGGAAGTATTATTGAAGGTCTGATACTGACCAATAGTCTCGCAATTCGTACTTTCCAGATACATCGTCCAGGCCAGCTCGTCAGGGATCCGCAAGATGATCGTTCCTTTGACTAGCTCATCAACTCGTGCCAAAATCTTGGACTTTTCTTGAGCAAAATCCGGTGTATCCGGTATTGCGTACAGAAGTCGTTGCATATGGCGCAACAATTTAGCATCTATTGAGCGACGGAGATCATCAGAAGTGTTGAGATGATTGAGTATTTCTTCATAAAGTGAAGGCAGCTGGATTAGAAATAAATTAACAGAAACTCATGCAGAGAGTAAGACATACCCTGGAACGACCATATACTTCTCTTACAACTTCATCTTTCAAAACGTCTAAACTAGGTGCTCCGAGACGTGTCCTCCGTTTTTCAACCTCTTTATTTAAAGTGTCTTCCTCTTCTGTCTCAACGAGCCTTACAAGTTCTTCGATATGAGGGAGAGAATGATGGATGGCAGTTTGAGCAGCCAATGTAGAGGTCGATGTAGGGTTGGTCAAATCTGGTGCAGGGAGGCTAGACAACGCGACATAAACCGTGGATTGTGGAAGAAGAAGAGACATGGCTTCAATGACCTTCTTACATGTCAGACATAAGAGACAGCGTTAACGATGATGCACACCTGTAATCGCGTCCCTCTTTCGCGGCGTACATCGAGGAGCTTCTGCCATGATTCCGCACATCTGACCGCATCTCCTCTTGAGACGTCATTAGTATGAGTGAACCTCAGAATGACACGAAAAAGTGGTGCTCACAGTGATCTATGCAGTTCTATCAGGTGTAAGAGAGTGTCGGCATACTTATCCCATTCCTCCCTACGTTCGTAGTATTTCGAGAGTCCCTATAAAGTGAAAACATGGGCGATGTCAATTCAATATTTGAATGGAAACTGACCTGCCAAGCTAGCGGATTTTCAGGATTGGTTCCGGTCGCTCGACGATACGCCTAAACGACATATCAGGATTCACGAATACTGACATAGGAACATCGAGGATTACTTGCTCGCTTTTTTCATATTCTCCAAGTTCTAAAAGAGACAGAGCAAGGAAAACAGTGCTAGAACAGAGATAAGGCAAGTTGCGCGTAACGAGAACTCTGACACGAACGCGTTATAGTTATCTGCTTCATAGTCCAAAACTTGTGAAGCGGCATTTCGAGCAGCTTCATAATCTTTCTTTCCCAACGCATCCCGTGCAGCCTTCAATTTACTCTTCACGAACGACATCTCAAGAATAAAGCGTGGACTAACAAACCGACAGTATATTACACTGTGATCAAGGTTAATTGATAATCATATATCGATAAACTTCTGATAATTATATGTATGTATGTAATTATTTATTTTTGGGTGTCCTTTATTCATTTCGTTCATTTCACTGTTTTTTTCTTCTGCGTGATTCACGCACTGTCTGATAACTGCATGAAATCCGGCTACTCGTCACGAAGTCCGACTATCATTACTGGCACTCCAGGTCTCAATTTTCAGTTCACACTTCACAGAAACTCGGAACATCCGCAAAGGGAAGTGATCGATGAACGAGATCATGAACCCATAGAATGAACATTTTGTATATCAACGTTTTGCTTGCTGACATCAGCGAAAAAGTTCAAACCTCTTTAAAGAGCGTGTAGTGGGTGGCAATAGTCTCAATTAAGTGAGTATGACGTGCAACCTGCGACCAAAGTTAAATCACACAACAGGTAAAGAACAGATGAAAAACACAGAAAATCCAAACCAAAACTTTACAAGAATAACTTAGCAATAAAAAAGCGGTATGATAGGGTAACCCAGAATCCAACCATTGTTGTGGTTAGAGTTCGCCCAAAGGATGTCTGTTGCGCAAATACTCGACAAAGTCGACGAGGAAGCACACTTGCTCGTAGGTTTCCACGGCCTTCAGACTTCGCCTCCGCCTAGCAACCGCGATGACCTTTTGCACAAACAGGACAGTGTCTTCTCTTAGTTCCAAGAGGTTCGCGTTCGATTCTATCTCGTGCTGAGAACGGGACCTTGACGAACCCCTGTGAATGCGATCTGGCGATGAGGATGTCCGAGGCTCGATCCATCCGCAAAGGCCAAGACGAATGAGCCAGCAACATGCAATCACCCCAGCGCGTCCGACGCCGCCACGGCAGTGCACTAGCACAGGTACTCCGTGGAGCGTATAAGTGGTAATGATTTTGGTTAAATCCGCATCGAGAGACGCAGGGGACAACGGAGCAAGGCCTTCAGGAATGGGTATGCTGAAGAGCGGTGCTGAATGGGTTGAAAATCTTGATAGAATGGTTCTACACGAACCGGAAAACATCAATCCCGTTGTCATTCGCTAGATTTTCATATTCTGGCCAAGGAGCGCCCAAGAAATCTAGCTCTCCATCGTCAAGACAGCTGTTCGTGATGGATGATGAATCAAATTTACGCGTCTATGAGAGTCGCGAGCGCTCACCATATGATGCACCCGACTCCTAATTCTTTCATCCTTTTTAAATCAAGACTCAGGTCTCTACACACACCACTTCTTCCCTTTACAGGCCCTTCAAGGCGAACTACAAAGCGAAGAACGATGAAAAAATGGGCGGCATCAATTATGAGCGACTTGCCTTTCTTTCCAGGACAGGAAGACAGAAAGAGGTTACCAAGCATTAATGGGGGTTCAATTACGGGAGAATTATGTGTTGAGAGTTCAGCAGGCTTTCTGATGCAAGATTGATCGTCAGTCCCCAGTACTGACACTACAGCTTACTGTATCATATCAAAATCATTGTAACTCGAAACAGGTCCTCTGGAGACTGAAGAATTACGACTTGAAGGATCAGATATACTTAACGATAGTGATAGAGATATCGATGGCGCGTGAGAATGCTTCATTGTAACGATCTTTTGCGATGGTAGGATGTCGGTGGAAGGAGAGCGTCGAGAGATGCAAGGTGAATGGTGTCTCGCTTCCTTCTTGACTACACCCTCCAGAGGTACAGATGTGAAACTCCCATTGATGGCCGTTCGAAGGGTCCCTGTCACTTTAGACCGTGTTTGAGGTTGCTGCATATTTCTACATGGTTGAACCGACACGGTTGAAGTTGGATGTCGTTCGGGATGCACGATTTGATGGTGGTTAGACGAGGGGTAAAGCAAACGATCTAGAGTAAAAGAACAGGGCATTTCAAATACAGTTGGAGTTGTAGAGGCAAAGAGTAAGTGTGAAGATATCAGAGGGAGGAGTTCTTGGGGGATCATGCAAGAAATACTACGGAGGGCTTAATATTGTTTGAACGGGGTGAAAACACGTACTTACTTGATCGGGTGGGTAGAAGACGTCTTTACTAGATGACTTGAAGGCTCGGTGCCCTGAGTGTCAGGGAGGGCTGATTTGTCCATGGGCTCAGATATGGCTGCATGGATTTCTCGCTGAAGGTGTGAGTCCTGAGGTTGTGCACCACGCGAGCCGAGTATTACGGGTGAGATAGCGGGCTTATCGGATGGCCACCAGGACTTTCCTTGCGCGTACTGTCGCTGGCGCTGTTGTAGCTGGAGGAAGTAGTCCGGGAGATGGATTGAGAGAGGGATATAGGTAATGGGACATCCTGGTGGAGTCAGATGTGGATAGACAGCAGGAGGAGAATGCACCTTTGGGACCAAATTTAAGACGGTTGTACTCACTCATATGATGCTGCGAGGCAAGGGGTGCGAGCTAAGGACGGTGAGCCAAGTACGAGAAAAGCGGACAAGTGCAGACCTCGTTAGCAGACTGTAAGGGAATTGTTCGGGGCTGATGTTGGCTGGGGGCGTCGACGGCGACGGCGACGACGGGGTGGACGATGCTCATGTTGCGCTTGTAGCCACCGCGGCTCGGGTCGTGAATTGATTGTCTGACACGTGACCTTGACAATCCAATTGATAGTTGGCGCATCCTTCTTCTCTATACTCCCGTCATCCCCAGCAGGCCTGCTTTCCAGTTCGCTGTCGCCTACGGCTTCGGCGACCTCCTATCGTTTACACAATGGCCCTTCGTTTTCAACAGACAAATTACGATTTTGCTGATGTCCCCATTCCTACCACCCGACAGCCTCCTCGTTCCGGTGCAACGATGCGTAGAGCAAAGACGCTTACTCGACCAGAGCGTGGTGTTGCTCCAGTTCCTCTAATTAATCCGCATGGACCCCCTCCTTCCACTCCACAAGGTGGCCGTCAAAAGACCGACGACTACAACGGCTCCACATCGTGGAGGTATTTCTCTCTCGCTGTCACCTTTTGGGCCCCCAACTTTGCTCTGAGCTCTTTTGGAGGCATGAGGGACACTGCAGTTAGGCAGGCGTGGAGAGAAAAGATTGCGTTGTGCTTCATCATCCTTGTTCTTTGTGCTGTCGTCGGTTTTGCTACCGTGGGCTTCCAGAAAATCCTCTGTCCAGAGAACTCCTCATCTGACAGTAGGTACCTTCGCGTCGGGGCGGTCCCTGGCGTCTTGGGAGTTCACGGTGCTATGTTCAATGTTACATCCGTCAAGGCTCCGGCCAATGTTGACTTCGCCAATCTGGTGAGGCGTCCCGGTCAGGACATCACTCCACAGTTCACTCGTTCCGCCAGTGATTTTCCCAAGTGCACGGCCCTCAAATTCCGTATCGCCCTTGATAACCCTTGCCCCACCTCCACCTCTTGTCCCCTCCCTTCACTCAACTCCTCTACATTCAAATCCCTTGCCATCACCGATACACATTTCCTAGCCGGCTATTCATGGGATCAGGTAGCTTCCTTAAACAATTACATGGTCATCGACGGCGCTGTCCTCAACATGCAGCCTTACATGAAGCTCCACTCCTCCGCAGTTGCAGGAGATGTCGTTGACAAAGCTCTTCGCACTATCCTTGAGACTGCCTCTCCTAAAAGCGGGAAGGATGGAACCCGCCTCTTTTCCAGTCGCCCTGACCTAGCGTCAGCGATTCCTTGCCTCAAACAGCGCTATCTTGCTGGTAACATCGATAAAATTGCTACAGGCTGCTTCATCACCAATTTGTTCCTTTATGCCGGTCTTATCGTTATTCTGGGTCTCGTTTTCGTTCGTTTTATAATGGCATGCGTTTTCAATTGGTTCTTGTCTGCAAAGTTAGCAGGGCCTCCCAACAGCATGGAACTCAATCGTTCCGTCATCAGCCCTGCCGTTATGCCAGAGGGTGCTAATATGTCCATTGATAACAAAAACGGAACTGCACCTTGGGCTGGACCCGCAGGTTTGAAAAAGACAAAACTGGCTCAAACACCAACTCCACGCGCATTTGCTTCGTCTTCAAGTGCCACTCTAATCAATAACGATACCGCACGTCCCACCATGACGTTAGCTCAGATTGGAGCAGAGCTTTTTGCCGTCTGTCTGGTGACATGCTATTCTGAAGGGGAAGACTCGATTCGAACTACACTTGATTCCATCTCCACTACTACCTATTCGGATGCTCGGAAATTGTTGTTCGTGGTCGCAGATGGCATGATTACTGGCGCTGGCGAGAAGAGGAGCACTCCAGATATTTGTGTCTCCTTACTTGATGCGGACCCTCGCTTCGGAAACCCGATTCCAATGAGTTACAACGCTGTAGGTACTGGACAGAAAGCTCACAACCGTGCCATGGTATATGCTGGTCATTATAGTATGTATATTGTCATTCTGTGTCGCGACCTGATTCTGATATCACTCTAGCTGTTGCGGGACGTCGAACACCCACGGTCATTGTTGTCAAATGTGGTACGGAACAAGAAGCTATATCAGAGAAGAAACCGGGCAATAGGGGAAAACGCGACAGTCAATTGATTCTCATGAACTTCTTTTCCCGAGTCACGTATAATGATCGTATGAGCCCACTTGATTTCGATCTCTTCCGAAAGATCAACGTTCTTATGGGGGTTACGCCCGACTTTTTCGAGGTAGTACTGATGGTGAGTATCATTTTCGATGACCTCTCGCTACCTCGATCTCACCGCGGACTAGGTGGATGCCGACACGAAGGTCTTCCCGGACTCCCTTGGCTACCTCGTCAACTGTATGCACCATGATCAGATGATTATGGGCGTCTGTGGAGAAACACGCATAGCAAACAAGCGACAATCCTGGGTCACCGCCATCCAAGTCTTTGAGTACTTCATTTCCCATCATCTTGCCAAGGCTTTCGAGTCTGTCTTTGGTGGTGTTTCATGCTTGCCAGGTTGTTTTTCAATGTTCCGTTTGAAGGCACGGAGATCCAGTGGTGACGATTGGGTCCCACTCATTATTAAACCGGAAATCGTGAAGGAATACAGTCAGTCTGAAGTGACCACTCTCCACCAGAAGAACCTCCTTTTACTCGGCGAAGACCGTTTTCTAACGACTTGTCTCCTTCGAACATTCCCAAACCGGAAGATGATGTTTCTACCCCAGGCGAGATGTAGAACGGTCGTTCCTGATACATTCCCTGTTCTTCTCTCACAACGTCGACGCTGGATCAACTCGACCATACATAACCTTATGGAACTCGTCCTCGTACGAAACCTTTGCGGTACATTTTGCTTCAGTATGCAGTTCGTCGTATTTATGGATCTTCTCGGAACTGTTGTGTTGCCTATCGCCATTGCCCTCACATATGCGCTCATTGTGGGAATAGCACTGTCGCCACCAAAATCGTTTTCGGAAGCCATTCCACTCGTGTTGCTGATTGCGGTACTCGGTTTGCCCGCGGTTCTTATTCTTCTTACCACGAGGAAGGTTATCTATGTCTTTTGGATGTTGATCTACCTCCTCGCACTTCCAGTGTGGAATTTCATACTTCCTGTTTATGCATTCTGGCACTTTGACGACTTCTCTTGGGGAGAAACGCGGTATGTCGTTCTCGACTTCTGCTCATAATTTAGTTCTCATTCAGACTTTTTGTAATCAGGAAAGTTGAGGGTGAAGGCAAAGGTGAAGGTCACGGAGGAGGCAGTGGCGGGTCAAGAGGAGTTGAAGTGCCCATGCGTCGTTGGGAAGACTGGGAGAGATCACGCCTTCGCAAACTCAAGCGTGAAGAGCGTCGACGAAAAGAGTTTGAGCGTTTGCATCCCTCTGGTTATGTCGCTGGCGATGGAGAGATGCTCAGTGTACGTGGTATAGACACTCGAAGCCAATACGATGGCTCCGACACCGTGTCGATGTTGTCCTCGGATGAAGATCATTGGGGAACTCAGATTGGGGCGTACAACGAAAACAATTCGCAATTCCCTTTACCACCTGTCGGATTATTTATACCGCGAAGTCAGCTCAGCACAGCAAAGACCGTGGACGGTGCGGAACTTGAAGCCATGCTGGAGACAGGTTTCGACGACAGGCCTTCACACACACCTCCTGCATCAACTTATGCCCCTCGATACCAGTTGACTGATGGTTCCACAACACAGCTGGCAAACATCAATGGGGACGGATATGCTCCTTTAACACGATCAACCTCACCTGGATTTGGACCATTATCATCAAACAGGATGTCGCCGACGTCACCCACGATTAATTTTCATGGAAGCGACTCCCCTCCCCAGGGTGCATCAAGTGGGAGACATAGTTCTAGAGAGCGTTACGGCCCATTGGGTCCTTTAGACCCTACGACAAGATTCTAAAGAGACCACAATCGCATAATTCTCCACCTTACGGCCCCACAATGCCCTGATATCTATTATTTGATATACCCTCCGACATCCATCCACTCATCCAGTAGACTTAGGGAACCTTTCATAGTGCTACGTACCAGTCTAATATCTCAGCCCTTCCTCTGAACAGTTACAAACCTTGGAAATCGTTCAGCCATTCTACATCGTCACGATCACTTCTTCATCCCGTTGCTCTCTCGCATTGCATATTTTCCATTCTCACATTATTTGTCATACTTTGTGAAATACATCTGGAGTAGTGTAATGTGTCTTTCCACCTCGTGATGTCGCTCGTGACGGCCGTAAGTTGATTGATTGAGTTCTGTTGCCTTACATTGTTGCTGTGACATATTATTAATCGAACTACCCAAGCACTGGGAGAACCTACATCCAACTTCCTCCTTACTATACCTGGCCAGTCGGCTTGCAAGCAACACAAACGAAGCAGACTAGCTTGCGTGTCATCGTCTGCGACGAGAACGCATTACATACAGTATATCGACTGACAACTCGAATATTTAAAGCTCATTTACTCTATCATTTCCATCCAACTCAATATGGCTATTCCTCGTGAATCTTTGGTATGTTCCTTCAAAATAATATAAGGAGCAAGCCTTGACTCCAGTTCAGTGGGCCAGTGGACATGACGAGTCCGTGGAAGTGAATCAACGTGCTTTGATCGATAAAGTTCTTGCACGATACTCTGGCGAATTCACGGTCTTTCGTGAACTTTTGCAGAATTCCGATGATGCACAGGCAACCGCAGTGGAAATACATTTCAATACCCAAACATCTAAAGACAGTATGGAAGGCTCATCGGAAATTGGAACCTCAAAAGCGCTCCCGGACCTAAAGACTACCCTGGTTTGTAGTCCTTATGAAACAGAGCGTGATCTAATCTGACTTGCCTGCAGGTACATAAATGGACTTTCAAGAATAACGGAATCATTTTTCGCGAGGAGGATTGGACTCGACTGAAGAAGATTGGTAAATAATTGCACGACATTTTCGAGTCGCGAGTTCATACCCCTTCGTAGCGGAAGGCAATCCAGATGAGGAGAAAATCGGTGCTTTTGGTGTAGGTCTGTAATATGAATTTTATGGCTCGAAATCGCGTTCAATTTCTTCTAGGATTTTATAGTCTATTTTCGGTGACTGAGGAGCCTTTTGTGATTTCTGGGAGTCTGTATTTGGATCATCGACTTCTAACTCATTTTCTGATCCTCTTATAAGACCAATGGATGGGTTTCTACTGGAAAGACAAGAAAGACCAGGTCAGAGTAACTTCTAGTCTACATCACCGGTATCTTATTGTATCCAGTTATTTGCAAGACGTGGACAGCTTCCAAGCAGCGATGATGGACCTTCGCCGTGGACAACGTTTGAAATGGTACTTCGTGAACCCGCTCCAATCCCGATGGCTTTCGACTTCACTCGCTTCCTCACTTCATCTATTACCTTCATGACTTACCTATCAGAAGTTAGCTTTTTTTTAGATGATAAGCGTCTGGCGCGTCTCAAAAAAACATCGGGAATTCCCAAGGAGTTGGGGCTACCTAAAGGACTTCGAACTTCAACCGATTCAGGAATAATGACAATAAAGGGAATCAAGTGTACACGTAAGTTATTTCAGTGAAGTTCGTTCCCAGCTGATGGAGATTTGAACAGCCCTTCATATTCAGGCCGAGGTTCTGCAATGGGTTTATAGTTCCGGCACTGACAGGAAACGTCCCATGTCGATATTCAAACCAAAGGCAACTGCAAGCTCATTCTTTTCTTCATTCTTGGCGGCAGTTGCAGGGAGTTCAACACCTCAACCTCAATCAATACCTCTTCCGCTAGTGAAGGATTTAGATCCTCAGACACTCAATGAAACGAGTGTTGCTCTCTCCATCTTCTCAGCAGCCGTTGATGTTCGTCTAAACAAGAAGATCGCTGCTGAGCTATACAGGTCGACCAAAAAAAATCCCCCGAACAAACTGAAGTATGAGCTCATATACGTAAGTTAGGCCGGTCATTAAAAACCGACTCTAACATAGCCTTAGACCGCTAAAGACGAATACGATGCCAGCAAGAGAGAGGAAGAACAACAACCGGCGGCCATGGGTAGCATATTTCAGGGATTACGCGCAGATCTCGAAGGGTATGGCCGCCTTTCTTTTCTCTCAGAAACAATTAGTTGAATCGGAATAGTTCTGGTTTAACTCGGATCTTTATTGTGAGTGAGCCTTAGAACTCTCCGTCGAAATATTTCACCTTGGTTTTTTATCAGGGACATGCGACTGGACAAACAACTGGAATTGGCGGACATATGGCCGCTCGATTTATACCAACTGTGGAGCGTGAATCGATTGATTTAATGTGAGTATGTAAAACTTGTTAAAATCGAAACTGCTGAAGAATCTATGCAGGGATAGAAATGTAGCGAGTAAGCATGATAACTTGACCTCGAGGACAAGACTTACCCAAATCAGTTTGGAATAAGGAACTACTATATGTCGGTGGATTCCTTGCTCGTGCTGCCTACGAGATGGAAATGGAGTCTGTCAAGAATCATTGGGAAGGATCTTTACCTTTTGGTCTTCCCCAAACCTCAGTGGACCAAGAACTTGAAACTTGGTTACGAAGTCGATCATTGCATGCTTTGAAGTTCTTCACCTTCCATCCATCAACTCCCTCTGCTGAAATATCCCAACAACTTGGAAGAGCATTCTTTGATTGTGCTGGGTCGAACTTTCCGCTAATTTCCACTGCTGGTGTGCGAAATGCCTCAGATATTCGGCTCCCCGATCCATCCTTTTCAGGATTCCTCAAACAACTGCCATTGCTTCCTGAAAACATACTTGCAGATGCCTCTACAACGATAGGAATACTTCAGAGTCGTGGTTTGATTAAGAGCATTGGATTCGAAGATGTTCTGAAAGAGCTACATTCTCGCCCGTTGACGGAGGACGAGATGGTCGCCTGTCTGAAATGGTGGATCAGTGTCAACAAAGAAGCCTCCAAGTTCCAACTTGCGCCACGTAAATTTCTCGAGGCTGCGGTATTGTCGTCGTCCAGCTCCCCAGGCAGTAACGATGAGAGGATCATTCCCCTTAGTTCTATTCGAAGTTTCATCAATACCCGAACACTCTCAGCTATGATTCCTCTCGATGGGCCCCTACCTGATCACCTTTTACCTCCGAGTGTTGGCAAACATTTCACGACAAACGAACTAACCACCTTCTCATGGACAGAGCTGTCGATTCCTGACTGGCTTGGGCATATTTGCAGCCCATCCATCCGTAAGGCCGATCCGGACGCTGATATCACTCTATCAGCGCCGTGGGCGGAACGTGTTCTCTTGGTCGTGGCTAAAGCATGGCCAAGTTTACCGGGTCCTGCCAAAGGCGAGATCTATACTCACCTCAGAACCTTGTCATGTATACCCACATCAATGGGAATGAAGGCCCCTGACCAGTCGTACTTTTCTCAAGCTAATATCTTCAATGACTTGCCAGTTGTAACGTTACCATCTGGTTCTCTAGTAAAAGCCCCGTTAGAGCGGGTTCTTGTAGCTCTTGGTGTTCGTAAACATGTTGACCTACAAGTGGTTTTTAATAGGTCAGGTCAACTTTTTGACAAGGAAAGATTAGTCTGACTAGGGATTCAGGATGATAAAAACAAATGAATGGACTGTTGCAGATCTTGCAAAGTACCTGGTGTCCATCCAATCTACTTTGAGCTCCGAGGAATGGGCGCGGTTGAAAATGACAGCTGCATTTTCCAAGGAAGATAACCTCAAAGGCGATACTGGTCAAAATGCGACAAGGTACCAAGCACAGCAGTTGTATGAGCCTGTTGATGTGTTTCGGAATCTCGGGCTGCCTGTCATTGACTGGGGAAAGCAAACTAAATGGCGAAGCTCATCGGACGAAGGTTTGATTGTCGGCGAGTTCCAGCCGAAATTCCACTTATTTGTGAAGTCTCTTTATAGCCAAATTTCTATTTGAATTGGGTTTACTTCGCTATCCTCCCTTGTCCGTTTTGATCAACCTATGTGGAAGCGCGGACTCACATGTAAGCCGATTATATGTTAGCTTACCGTATAACGTCAAACAATTTTTCTTCTCGTCAAGATTCGTGCTATAGCCCTCAAGTATCTATTGGACAACATGGGAAACCATTACAAAGATTATGACCCTTCAAATTTTGGGACTATAGCGTTCATTCCAGCAATGCAAGGGTCAACACCTTGCATCGGAACTATCAAAGAAGTCGGTTCGAACCTTAATCGTAGTGCTAACATGCTCATCAATCATGAGACAATAGGTATTCTCCAACCCAGACTGGGCCATGATGGGATTTTTAGTGACTCCCGCCACTTTGCCACTCGACGCTATTTTGAAGCTGAAGGTCAAGCAACATCCACCTACGGCGATGTTAGTGGACCTGCTTGAACGAAAACCTCCTCAGAATCAGGCTGAGGCGAGAACTTGGTTCTCTGTACTTGGGAGCCGAGTTTCAGGTTCGTTGCCATGATCTGATCGTGCCAATCTGTACCTACCATTTCTTAGATTTCTCACCGACGGAGTTGCAACGGATGTCACGGATTAAAATGGTTCCTGTTCCTTCTGAGGATGGTAAATTACGATGGCTCGAGCCCACATGCTGCTATTTCGGAAGGGGTTCTCAGGGCAAGTTCCATTCCAAACTCTTTGTCTTCGTCGATTTCGGCCTACTTGCCAACGGCTTCTTGACTGCCTGTGGTACAAAGCATGAGCCAAGTATTGAGGAAGTCGTCCAGATCCTTTTGGAAAATCCGCTTAAATTCTATGCTTCTGCGGAAGGTCCTACTCAGTAAGCACTACTTCTACGTCTAAAGGGGGATGTCTGGTCAATTCATATATATATCAGATTTCTCGCTGAATTGCGGAATATCGCGGTAAATCATAAACTCATAAAACCTGGAACAATTGGTCGAATGAAGAAGGCCGCTATCTTACTTGGTTTGAAACGTAAACCTCGTAAGGGCGATGAGAAGGTTGATTTCGATGATTTTGATGAGGATGATCGGGAAGTCCAATATGATCTCCGGAAAGCAGAAGAAATCATTATTGCGGACGATACTCACGCCCTCCAAGCATTTGGAGATTCGTTTTTTACGGCACCCCAAGAGGATATTCTGGAAGGTTTGTTTTTCGTATTCAATCTCCAACAACACTACCTCATCTTTACGACAGCCTTCTATACTCAGCTGGGGTCTCGAAGATTGAGCTCTTTGGTCAAGGAAGATTATGAATCATCCGCAGAGATTAAACAATCAAAGATCGCTGCCGACATACGCACCTTGATCTTAGAAAGATTACCGTTGTTCTTACACGAGCATAATCATGCGCGTACTCGTGTCTCGTATACTTGGCTCATGTCCCAAGTCAATTTCGTGGTCAAGACCTTTGGCAAGCTTTCTGTCAAGAAATCATTGATGTTCGGCGACCTCCGCCTCTCTCGGCAACAAGAGGCATCTGCGGTAGCCATACGAGTTGGAAATATGGGCCCAATCCATCTATGGATCGCAGGCAATGCGCAGGTAGATATGTATGAGTGAGTATCTCTCCTTGTCAACATGAACATCTAGATAATATATCCAAAGGGTTGCAATATCACTCAACCGCTTGATCTTCGACTCCCCTAGAGTAAACGATGCTCTTTTATTCATGACAATTCTTTCAACCGATTTAAAGGCTTTGAAGCGAAGAGGATACAACGGTAAGTATCGATAGTCATGCGACGTCTTGAAAGCAGCTTACAATGGACCTCATAGTTGACAGGATCCTTCGACAGCAGAGAATTGAGAGGCAGGTTGCTGAAAAGGCGAAAATAGAAAATAACTCGCCACTACTCTCGATGCCAGCCACGGGGAAACCTGAGGATTCAGTGTCTTCGCGGTCTGCCAGTCCTCCAATTCCATTCACTTCTCCAATCGTTCCTCCGGTTCCTCCGGTTCCTCCAGTTCCACTTATTTCCAAACCACCTCCAGGAAAGCCACCTTTCGACCCACCAAAAACACCTTCCTTAGTCATGGAACCCCCGCCAACGCCTTCCAGGAATCCATTGAATTTTTTCAAGCAGAAGACGAGACTTGCACCTCCTCCTGAACTCTCGCCTCAGATTCCTCCTGTATCATATAAATCACCCATTACACCTAACACCGATCCGCATGTCACTCCGCTAAAGAACATATGTGAGTGTGGTTCCAAGACATCCTCTTCCCAAGATTAAACGATGTCTGTAGCTTCAAATATAGATTTAGCTATTAGGGCATGCCGCCCAGAGTCTGGAAACCTTTTGAGAAATAGACAAGAAATGCGTCAGGTTCAGGAGTCTCTAGATGAGGGATACTGTGACGTTTCTGGAAGAATAGGAGATTTGAACCTTATTGGTCAGTGAAATTTCCCTGTTGTTTCACGTGCTATTTAACCTCGTCCTGCAGGAGAGATGGGAAATATCAGAGTTTACCTTACTCAGGGTGGGAGACACACCTCGCAATCACGGCTGTTTGGAAATTGTTCTAATATCAGTGTCTCCAGAGGTCCCAGACCAGAAAGAATTCCTTCACAATCATCAAGACCCAATTGCGAGGTTCATCCATATACTTGTGAAACTTTCCAGAGTCTATGACCTTCCAATGACGAGCTTGCATGTCTTTCATGATACTGGAGGTGGTCTGATTGCTTTCAACAGGAACGGTAGTATCTTCGTCAATCTTCGGTACTACATAGAATGGCGTAAGTCCCTGCCGATCGGTGTTCTATCATCAGCTCATTCACTAACCACCAACCTGATAGACGACAAGGATGTCGGTGTGGGAAATTTGAGTCAAGCATATATTTCTTGGTGAGGCTCTTCCCTCTTCTTGTCCGACGACCTACCTAATCGGGTGATATGGTCTAGGTTTTTCACCCTTGCACATGAAATTGCTCACAATCTCGTTCAACCACATAACTCCGAGCACGAGTTTTATTTCTCCGCTATATGCGAGAAACATGTCATCGGCCTAGGAGGGCTTCTATCTGCATGAATCTCGCATACTTTGCTGTATCTATGTACAACAATCTCTATGTACCATGTGCTTTTCCTTACCGTGATCGCGAACTTTTAACCGCCACGTGCCGGACGTATTTCCTGTTGGGGATTATTGTCGCTGATCTAGCGTTAACCCGTGAGCTAGTTTTCAAAAGGCAAACACACGATCTCACTTGGCTTCTGTACTCTCTTCATTCAACAAGAGACTCTCATCGTTTCACCAAACGCCTTGGATCTGAAAGGAATAATACGTGGGATCTACATATACCTCAAGAGGATCAATCATCATCTTGAAAATCTCCAGAGTGCGTCCTTGTCTGTTTCTGATAGTCCCCCCCTCAGTTGCTCAACTTGTTCTCTAGGCGTGTAGCAATGAATGTCTCAACATCCAACAGATCAACTACACAGTCCGAGACTCAGGACCCTTCCACTTCCACCTTCCGACGAAAACCACGAGTAACGTATAGATCGCCCTCTGGGGACCCAACCTTTATCGTCGGACCATTCTCAGTGTCTACCATCGAGCAGAAAAGCACGTCATCCTCTCAAACACAACCGGTCACCCTCAAAGTCTCAGCCAATTCTATCCAAATTACCGCCTCGAATCCTATCATAAAACGCAGGAAGTATGCAATGATGCCTCCGCTTCCTCTTTACCATCCTCTTGGTCGACTTGCCTTATCGCTGCCGCCATTGGACCCTGCCAGCGTCGGACTTCCAACACCGGTGAAGACAAATGATTTGATCCGTTCACCTGCACGTGTTCGTCGGCCCGCAGGAAAGTTGCGCGAAGTCAGAGTTGAAGTTGACTCTACTACCCTCCCCCTGGATACCACCAGTCCTATATTCGACATTGAGGTCAGAGACAAGCCCAGCCCTCGAAAAAGGAAAGCAGGTGTCGGTTCTAAGAGGAGACGCCGAGAGGCTGATGATGGCGACGCGACGTACCCAGCCAAACGATCGCGCATGCCGAGAGGTTCAAACCAAACTATTGCAGATGAAGAGGTGCCTTTCGAGTCGAGCATTCCTGAGGTGACTCCGACGCCGGAGCCGCCTTCAGAGGTGCCGGAAGATAGACAGCCCGAGCGACGAGCAACAAGATCCCGAGGTTCTCTGAAACGACGAGATTCTAGCGCAAGCGACGCGCCATCCTTGAATTCAACTGGGCCGATGAGACCTTCTCAAGACAGAGAAGAACCCAAGGGAGAACCAAATCTGATGGAGTTGGAGCAGGTTCCCAACATAGTCATATCAGAACAAGCTTCGCGCGACGTCAGTGTGATTGACGAGAAAGAAGAGGGGGAACTCAGCGATGACGGTCTGCCACTCAATTCATCATAACACAACAGATTATATACCCGACTTTACCATTTGCGACCGCATCCACTAATCCTGAGCTTATGTCGACTAGCACGACTGGAAATACAACTAGCTATTCTCGTCAGCGGCACTATTAATGTATTTCGTGATCGTAGGCTTCCTGCCTAACCCATAGGATGTCTTCGGGGATAAAGGGAGGAATCAATAGTAAATGATGATCCGTGAATATACCGAGAAGCGGAAGAAATAAGGTCATCAGTGTGTATTCTCCTGATTGGATTGACTAATGCTTGGCTTAATGCTATGTGCATGGGGGTGCACGGATGCAAATGTTCGCTCTTCTCACGAAATGTTCACCTATGATCCAGACAGCTGACCAAATGAAGTTGACTAGCATAGGCGATCGAACATCTATCTCAAGTGAATAATTCGAGTGGTTGAGCAAGAGATCTAGCACGAAGGGGAGGGTCGATCGCGATTGGTCTTCGGATTATTCCTCAGGGGGCGACGCGACGTCAATTGACAGTGCCGCGCAGATATTAAGGCAGCTGTCCGATTTAAGGAACATGTGCATGTGCTCGACGACGGAATACCGAGCTGAGAATCACATGCAGTCGCGTTGGAGACCTTGGAATGAGGCGTGTATGCATGCAGCGTCTATATATGCACACATGACCATTGCAGGACTTCATACTGCTTTCTATGAAGTAATAAATATAGCACAACATCAGTACTCTGTTAATTCGACAATTGCAAACCGATCCTCTTGACACTTTTAGGCAACTCCGCACATCAGAGTACATGGTTGTACCCTCATTGATTACGATTTAGGCCTTAGGAGTTGATCTCTCGACAGGGTTGAAATTGTGCCTTACTCTGCCCCACGGGGTACTCGTTCTCCTATGTCATATTTGTTCCCAGTGATGGAAAATTTTGGTGAATTCTGACTGCCGGTTTTCAGGGCCTGACACAAGTTTTGATCGCTTCTTGCACTATTATCAGTGATAGATCAGACAAACTTGGACAATTGCACACTCAAACGGTCCAGTGACTCGCAGTGTGGATTCTGCCATGTGCTTCTTTTCTATTCCTGCGATCCTGGCTTCAAATGTCATTTGTGCGGCCTCCGATCTAACCTTTTTCGAGAGGCGATACCCGAGGGGTTGCATACTTAAGAAAATAGCGCGCTCGCACGCAACTTTCCCTCTTTTTCGTGTTTTCTGCCTGGGGCTTGTGTTTTTCATCAACAACAATTACCCCACAGAACTTCGTGGTGATGGAAGAAGTTCATCCCGCGCGACGCAGCAGTGGCATCCAGGAACTTGCCACTGGAAGCACCCAGAGCCTCGGTTCGGCAGCTTCATTAAGAGGTATGTGTTGAGTTCATTTCACACCTCCCTTTGTCGAGACATCGTCAGGCCACGCTGTCAATCCTGCCGGTTCTCGTTTCTCTGAAGGAACTGGAGTGGCACGAACCACTGCTGCTGATGTTGTGCCACCAGCAGCGGGGACCGATGAAGGACCCGACCAAACACCAACGCCCAAACAGCCCGTTCCCACCAAGCCATTTTACAGAAGGCGGTGGTTCATCATCTCTTCACTGATCCTGGTCCCCTTGGGTATCGCGCTTTTGTTCATTATATTGTTCCCTGTTGTTCGAGCAATTATCCAACTCGTAATCAAACGGACTCAACTCGACATCGATGAAGCAATGATCTTGCACCCTCAGAATGATACGTTCGTACAACTCTCACTCTTGTAGAAGTCACTGTTTTGATAATGTTACTAGCTTCCAACTATCTTTGCAAGGGAATGTATGATAGACATCAATGAATGTCGTATTTATCCGTTTGACACGTTCCTTAGGTCACACACACAGGAATTATTTCTTCCAGGATCGAATTCCCAGAACCCGTCGACGTATCTTGGTTTGAGAATGAATTTACGGAAACGAAGATCGGAACGATAACATTCGACACACTATTCGCACGGGACAAGAGAGCTTCAATCAATACGACTAGCGACTTTGTGATCACAGATCAAAATGCATTCAGCCGATTTTCCACTCAACTGATCACATCGTCGAACTTCACCTGGCGTTTGAAGAGCTCCAACTTAAAGGTCCAAGCGCTCAAATTTCCAGTGGCGAAAGGGCTTTCCTTCGACAAAAATGTGACCATGAAAGGTGTGGATTACAACTCTTCCGTTGTTACTTTGACCTAGATTTTGCGATTTTGTACAGGGTTCAACAGCTTCGACAACAACGTTGTGCTGAAGGACCTCCAGCTTCCCGGCGATCATCCAGGTGGTGGCATAAATTTTGTCGCAGTTACACAGTTAAATAATCCAAGGTTCTTATACCTAATATGGGGATATCAACAATGGTTACTCACGGGCCACAAATATTTCCAGTCCATTCTCTATAAATCTCGGCACCGTTGTTTTTGGCTTATCGTACAAAAATGTCTCGCTTGGAACAGGTACTGGTACCAATGCCGCCATTGTGAGTCGTATTGCCATTTTCTGCGGTTTATCGTAAATCCCAAGTTAAACGTTGACAGATGCCCGGAACCAATGATATCACACTTGTGGGCTTCCTGAAGCCCCAAACAGACCCAGGGAACCTGGCAATTGTCTCTGAATTGTTCACGAATTACCTGAACGGGGAAAGCTCGCCGGTTGAAGCCATGGGACAGTCGACACTGCAAAACGATAACTCTTCCGTTTCGTGGCTAAATCAAGGGTTGCAGTCACTCACTCTCAATGTGCCATTCAAAGCATTTGAAACAATCAATCCAATCCGAAGCATTAGCATAGGTAGCTTGGGACTGGAGTTTGACGAAAATTCGCCATGGTCCCCAGGTGCCAAGAGTGACTCTGTACAAGCATCGCTAAGTAAGTTCAATGTTTCTTCTACTGATCATATGAATATCTAATCGAGATGGCCAGAACTACCTTTTGGATTCAACCTTGCAATTGATAAAATCCAGAATGACTTTACTATTGTCACCCTAGACGGTGCTCACGTTGCTAGTCTCTCAACGGTAGGAGCATACTGTGGAATGAAAGGGATAATATGCACTAACCCCACCATCAGCCTCCCGGAGCTTCAAAGTCGTCCATATCGGTCCTTAGCCCAGTTGACACGGAGGGGACGATCAATACAACGATCTCCAATACGAACTTGAGTTGCCCTGACCCTCAGCATCCTGCTTTTTCCAAATTCAGTATGTCGACTTTTTAACCTTCCAAAGTTATCCTCGCTTACATTACGAAGACGCGAACCTGACCAGTATTGACGCGGTTGAATTCTATCTCGTTGGAAGTACTCGTGCAGTAACAAATACAAGTTTAGGCCAAATAACTTTGGATTCCATCAAAGTTAACGTGACAACAAGTCTCAATGGTCTGAAGGGGCTCAAAGGACTCACGACAATTGAAAGCGTTGATGTGCAAGGCGGTAATAAGGACGGTATCAACCTTGGAATCGATGGTTAGTATCATTCTCTCCAGGCTCGGATTGCCCGACTGATCTTTGAATAGTGTCAATTTTCAATCCATCTAGCATAGATCTTGCGACTGGTGATTTGAGTGCGTCTGTCGCTGCCAATCTGATTGCAGATCCTGAAAACTGATATCTCTGAATTCAAGCTCTGCAACTCTCTCGGGACGGTGCCGTACTTGGAACCTCGCTCATTCCGAACCTCGTCCTTTCAAGAGGAAACAACACATTCCATGCAACTTCCATCTTCGAGGTAAGGTCTCGGCACTATATTCTTCTACATGGCATTGACGTTACTGTTCCATAGGTTAACAACAATGCTCAAGGTCATCAAACACTCAATGACTTCGTCGGAAAGAAAGGTGCGTAAGCTGGCTCGCCGGTATGACAGAACTGGTCTAAACTTGTTCATAGATGTGCAATTAACGATTTCCGGATTTAATGAAAGCACTAACATCGCTTCACTTGTCGAGGCTTTTGAGACGCTGAACATCGATGTTACCTTACCTGGCCTTAAGACGAATCTTATTGATACTGCCGCCTTAGAAAGTGAAGTGACCAAGTTGACCTCTTAGATTCTCTACTAAAAGCAGATTGTGTGTTCATTAGTTCTGTCGACAACTGGGCGAAGCAATAATATCAGCCATGTCAAAGTTTCTCTAAACAACCCGTTCAGTACACCCCTCGAGATCACCAAGACCTCTTCAACCGTTTCTTCATTTGGTATTCTCCTCGGCAACATCGAATCGGATGTCAATTTCAAGTCTGCTCCCAACTCCACGACAGAATCGCCGACGTTGGATTTGAATATGAATTTTGACCCTGCAGCCCTCTTCACGGTGACTCGGGCACTAGCTGTAGAGGCCGGAATGGATGTCGATCCCTTGGATGCCATTGTCAATCTTGGCGGCATCAAATACCTTTCCATCACTGGCGAACCACCGAAAACTAAGCGCAGTGCCAACATTTTTGAGTATGGCTACCATCATGAAATGGTTTGGTCTATTCTGACTGGTTCGTATAGTGGTTTTGATTTGCCTAATTTTGTCAACACTGCCTTCAAGAAATTGCAATCTGACGTTGCCCTCAATGTGGACGTTACAATTGGTAAGCTGAGATAATCGATTACCTCCAGTGTGCTAAAACTGTCATGTAGGTGATTACAAGACTGCTTTGCAGTATACACAGTCCAGTGTGCCGACTTCGACGGATAAGAGCCTTGACTTGATTCTTCCTATCTTGGCTCAGCCAATAGTGCAGCAGATAGTGGGCGGATCTTCATTAGGGTGAGAAACTCTGCTCGCCTCCGGTATACACAACACGATACGATGCTGAATAATTTTCAGGATTTCGAGCGTTCTTATCACCGATGCTAAAGAAAATTCATTTGGTGACTTGAATTTGCGCTTGTCTTGTATCGTCTTCTCACAAATTGGTAGGTACCCAAATGAAAGGTAATATCGGAAATGCTGGGCCATGTGAGTTACGGAACGTAAAGCCACAAAGTTGCTCATGCTGACATTGCAACATCATAGTCGACGCCGTTATTTCATTCCCTTCTGGCTTAACCGTTAGTTGGGCGGGTCAGCCCCTCGGGAACATCAAATTGGACGATGTCAAGGTCACAGGGAACGTTGGGGGCACCATCGATGCAACTTCTTCATTTGAAGTCGCCAACGTCGCTCACCTAACGGATTTCACAAAGGTTGATATATCCACCTCCTTTGACTTAACTTGCTTTAACTCGATGTCTAGACATTGCTCACGGAAGAGTCCTTTGAATGGGAGATTTCGGCACAAAATGTTTCAGGTGTGTTTTCTACGCTTCATTGAGAAAGAATAAGATCTTGATCGACTCCTTGTAATAGTCAACGCTCTCGGTGAGTTGAAGAGACCGCCCCGACGGTCTTGACTACATAAATGACGATTTGCAATCTAGGAATAAGCGTGCCAGGCATTACACTTACTCAGAAGACTGTTACTCTGAAGGGTTTCAACGGTCTAAAGGGTGGTGTCAACATCAAAACTTTTGACTTACCATCAAATGACCCTTCCGGAGGCATTCACCTCACCCTCGAGGCAACGACGACAAATGTGAGTGAATCTGTGGGATATTGTAAGCGTGCTCTGTTGAACTGGAACTTCACAGCCTTCACAAGTCGGGATTGCCTTGGACTCTATTGGGTTCGATACGTTTGTTGGAGACATCCTGGTCGCCCCTGTTTTAAGCACCGGAGCTGTGAATCTCATGCCTGAATCAACTTCAAATCTCTCTCTTGTGGGGCGTCTTATCCCTCAGACGTCGGCTGCTGGCCTTTCAACGGTTTCCGGGATTTTCAATAACTTTGTACAAGGCAAGGATAGCAATGTTGAAGTTCGAGGAGCAAGCGCGGGTTCGAAAGACGTGCGTCCTTAGCTATTGATTTGGATCACAGGTGGGGGCTAACGCTAACCAACCAGGTGACATGGCTCAACGAAGGGATTAAGTCCCTTCAGATAGCTACAATATTCCCAAATCGCGGCGTGCAGAAAATCATCAAGACAATTGGACTGAACGAATTACAACTTCTGTTCACCAAGGATACCGCTTATAGCCCGTCAGCAAGTAGTCGATCAACGGACGCTGCATTTACCCTTCCTTTTGGTTTCCCTCTTGATATAACTGCTCTCGAGCAGACCCTAACCATTGGGTATGAGGGTACTTCATTTGCTCAACTAGTTTTGCCCAAAGCTCCAAGCAAGACTGACGTTGCCCAGCGCATTATTCACCTTACTTTCGATAACGTGCCTTTTGCAGTGTCCCCAGATCAGCATTCTACTTTCGAAAAGTTCCTCGCCGCAACGACCATCGGGAAAACTCAAACAATTCACTTGTCTGGTTCTGCCAACGCTGATGCTCAGACCGCTGTTGGACTTCTAAGCCTTGACGGCATTGAATTTTCATTGGACTCATCCATTGACGGTTTACAAGGCCTGAATGCCAAGCCCGTCCTAGTCAACAATGTCGATATTAATCATGGGTTCCCCGATTACCTCCTCATCAAAGTTGATAGTACCTTGTTCAACCCCAGGTGAGTGTGATATTTTTGAGTAGGTAGAAAGTCAATTTACGTCCTCTTCCGTTAGTAATCTTACCATCGGTGAGTGATACCAAGGAAATGGTAGGAACGCAAGGCTAACTCCTCAAAGGAACGGGCGATGTTAGCTTTTCCCTGCAGTTTGAGTATGTAACGCTCTAACTCGTTCTGGCTCTTTATGCTTATTATTTCCAGGGATCAAACCATAGGCATGGCAGAAATGGTATTTAAATCGCCGTGCCATAACATCTCATTCATTTCTGATATGCTAATTATCAGAGCAACTTGGTGATAAAACCAGGAAGTGCTAATTACTCAATTGGTATGCGTTATCCCATTAGTTTGTGTGAGAGTGCAGCAGTCTGAACCAATTTTCGCAAGATGTTCATTATGCTCCGCAAGGAGCAGCTGTTTCTGCCGGTCACGTCCTGTTGGAAAACTTCGTGCAGGGTGTCGATGTTGCCACAACGATCGCTGGGACCTCGGACTCAACAGCTATCCCCTCACTCCAATCTGCACTCTCCCAGATCCGTTTGTCTCCGGTTAGCATACCTGCGTTACACTCTACTCTGATCAAGAGTGTTTCCCTCACTTTCCCAACCGACATCGCGAAAACAGGAGTAGCGTCCACCACTTTCACGCTCGCCAACCCTTTCACGGCAAGCATCAATCTCTTGAAAGTTGGCACCACTGCTACCTACCATGGTATACAATTAGGGAAAATTAATAACGTCGACGTTTCCTCCAATCCTGTACACGCTGATGGTCACTCCACTGTGACCTCACCCAATTTACCATTGGAATATAACACCGATCCAATGGCAACCATTCAACTGTTGTCTATCGCATCACAACAAAACGGAGTGGATCTTGGACCGCTGACACAGCTGTTCCAGTTCATAATTTCCAATCCTGATTTCAAGCCTCCGGTACGTAACCATGATCGTCTGGAGAAAGTGCTGTCCGTTGACAACCTTTAAGGTTGTGACTTCAGTAGACACGAGTGCACCGAAATGCGTCAGGCATGTCATTACTCTTTATCCTCTAGCGTGTAATCACTAAATGTCAGTATAGCGGAAAACAATTCGACGCCGCAGGCGCTATTTTAAAAACACTTTCCGGCCTCAAGGTCGACTTGGCAGTCGATTCTTCTTTGAAATTGGATGACTGTGAGAGTCATTAGAATTTTGGTATCAACTGACGGATACTTAACCGCATCTCCAGTTGTATCTGATCTATCGTTTGATCAACAGGGTGTCCCTGCAGAAGTAAGTCGCTCATCACCTTGCCGTAATTCCTTCAGAAGAACTCACTTTCATCATCAGACGGATAAAACGGCCTTGTTCCTTATTGGTACTGTCGCTGGACCAGTCTCACAACATCTTGTAGATGCTTCAGTTCTGAAGTTCACCGAGGCAAATATCACGTTCGTCCATCTTTTCGTCTTTTTTTGTCTATTTTGACGTCTTTTGGCAGCAATATAACGAACGATGGATTCGACCTTTCTCTCGCTGGGTCTTTAACGAATGTTGGACCCCTGGATGCCTTTATAGAGTTTACCGAGCCTCTCACGTGAGTTCCCCTCTCAATTCAATCGGTTTTTATTTAATGGTGGTAATAGGGTCTCATGGCAAGGACAACCTATTGCGACAATCAGTCTTCCTCCAGGTCTGTGGCATACATGAGAAAATGATTTTCGATGATCCTAACTTATACCAGTCTGTGCTGCCGCCAATTCCGGTGTACCAGATTACCGCACCAACGGTCACTTAGTGATCACTGATTCCTCGAAGTATGTCGACGACCTAGAAAACAGATTGTCCCTTAGATGATAACCTATTCAACAGATTCACGTCGTTCGCAACTGTCCTACTTCATGAGGCCTCGTTCGAATGGACTGTGTCGACATCCAAAGTGACACTGACGGCACTCGGAACGAGATTTGAGAATGTCTCCTTGAGCAAGGTGGTCTCGTTCAAGGCATTCAACGGTCTGCCAGGGGTTACTATCAGCAACTTCGAACTTCCGTCGGACGACCCTGCGGGAGGGATTCACCTTGAGACAGATGCTCTTATTCCATCTCCTGCTCGTGGGTTTATTCCAATCTACGTTCGTTTTTCTTTGAATCCTCATGTCCTTCTTAAGAGCTGGGTATCGACCTTGGGACTGTCACGTTCCAGTCCTTCTTCCAGGACACGTTGGTTGGTCGTAAGTTGTCTCGACCTGTCTTCTGTCTTGATCACTTACCGTCTGTGCAGCGTTGTCCGGAAATAATCTCTTCTTAGCTCCAGGCGCTAAGACGACGAGTCATCTATCTGGTCGTATCCTTCCTCAAACTGGAAACAACTTGGATAACCTAGGCACTCTTTTTTCAAACTTTTTGGCTGGAAAAAATCAGACGTTGATAACAAAGGGAGATTCCGTACAGCCGTCTGGAACGAATGAGCCAGTAACTTGGTTGAGCACGGCTTTCAAATCACTAAGCCTAGAGGTAACCTTACCCGGGCAGAAATCTGATGTGTGCATTGACTTTGATGTTCCTTAAAGTATACTGATCGTGAAACAGGTCATACAATCTATTGCATTGAATGATCTCACCGTTACCTTGGAAAATCAAGACCAGGCGTTTGCGCCGCCCACGAGTTCCCATTTCACGCTCGCCAAGTACAAGAATCCGTTCGGCTTCTCTCTTCAAGTCATTGAAGCTGGACAGACCTTAATCCTGAACGGTGGTGGTGTAGACATCGCGCAAGTGAGGCGTCCTTGGAATTCTACTCAATCATTCGCTGATTTTTTTCTTAGCTCACCATACCCAAAACAACTGCTGTTGGGGGAGTATCGACCGGAAACCTCGCCGATCTCGTCATCTCTTTCGAAAACGTGCCTCTAGTGGCTCTAAATCAAGCCGCATTTGCCCAGATGTTTGCTGGAGTTACGCTCAAAGACATGGTTGACTTGAATCTTAAAGGGACTTCAGATGTCACGGCCAAGACAGCCATTGGTGACGTCGCTATTTCTGGAGTAGAGATTAACGTTGCTTCTTCTCTCAAGGGTTGGTTTCTTTTCTCTCAACGATGACATCGTCATTGATTAGTTGATGTCAAGGTTTCAATTCATTTGGGCACACCACAACCCTGAGCAACGTGACCATCCAAGGCAGTGGAGGTGCAGGTGGAAGTGAATACATTGTCTCGCCTCTCACTACTGTTCTCCAAAACCCTTCAAACGTCACTCTCAATACGGTTGACGTCTCGTTGCCCGTCCTTTTCTCAGGCACCAAGTTAGGACGCGCAGTCATCAATGTAAGTTATTCTCAGAGAATGATGGTATGCACGTTCTGAACCGTATGCAAGCCTCTCCGTCTTGTTCCTGGAAACAACCCAAGCGCTGCTGAGTTCCGTTACCAGCCGGACAATGCCAATGATACTACCGCTCAGGTATGATATGCGCTACAGTCTTTTCTGAACAACGTTGATACTGACTGGTTGAATAGGCATTTTTAAGCAAGTTCATCCAGACTGGCGAGACATTGGACCTTACCATTCACGGTGACGATAACAGCAGCCCATTTGCCTCTCTTAGCGCTGGCCTTGCACAGCTGCAACTGAGTACACAATTGACTGGTGAAAAGAGTCCCTTCTATATTGTTCGCCTCCGTTAAATTCGTGTCTATAGGCTTCAACCAGCCAAACTTCATTACTCACATTACTGTCACGATCACTCTCGAGAGTCTCGTTACCAATTTTGTATCCATCAATTTCGATGTGAGTTACTTTTTTGTATTTCTTTTTTCCGCCTCATTCTTTTGCTTCCAGGTGCACAACCCTCTTGATGCGGAACTTGTGTTCGAAGTCATCCAGTCCGATTCTGGCGTTAATGACACAATATTTGCTGCATTCACGCAACACTTTGACTCCTTTGTCGTTCCCCCCGGCCAAACCGTCAATTCGGGCACAGTCCCGAACGTCTTGCTCGTACAGGGCGCAATGCAATCTCTGAGCATTATCCCACTTGGAGAGCTCGACGTTGCCGCCGCATCAACATTACGTGTAGGACAGGGAGGATATCAGATCCCGTGGCTCAAGCTCAACCAGAAAGCGGTGCCAACGACGTACAACCTCGCGTTGACTGCAGCGGCGCTCAAGGAGAAGGCGAAAGCGATCCAGGCGGAGTCAATGTCATTGTCATTGTCGTCGTTGTCGAGCCTTGTTGCTGAGACCAAGACGACGGCATCCGAGGCGACGTCGACTGGTTCTGCAGAGGCGAGCAAGACGTCTATTGCGGAATCATCCAATGCAGAGTCTGTAGCCAAATCGACAACGGAACCCTCTGCGACTGTTAGTTCCTCCGCCGCCACCGAGGCGACATCGGCAGCGCCAACTGCTTCTGAAACGTCATCGTCTTGATCCAGGACATTGTAACTGCTCTTTGGACTCTTCATATCTGCAAAATCAAGGACTCTCATAAATTTTGCTCCGCTCTTTTTCACTCTGCCAGATACCTATCATATACCCGTAACTATCTGGGTCTGTTATGCGCAATTAAATATTTAGTTACAAGTGTGTGGTATAATAAATCGAAATGGAAAGTGTGTACATGTTAAGCAGGAGGAAGAAATGCAAAGGGCCTAGATGTGTACATGTTAAGCAGGAGGGAGAAATGCTGTCCAAAGGCCTAGACTGATGCCTCCCCAAAGCACACTCCACCATATCCAGACTTTGGCCCAGGGGTTTGCGGAAATGAAAAGCCAAGCGGCAGCCCAATAGAGCGCTGGGAGGGCGGCAGCGAGACGAAGCACGATCTGCGTATGGGAGAAGAAAACCAAAGTGATGCACATTGCGAGGGAATGGATGAGGTGTGGGGTTATTGACGGCGTTGCAAACGGGCTTGCTTGTTTCTCCTGGACACCGTTGAATCGAATTCTCAGAGCTAGTATCTTGAGGTGCTGCACAGAAAACACTGTCAGGAGGACGAGAGGAGGGGCTGCGATGATGAAATTGGGTATCTGGGTGAATGTCCAGTATCGAAGGAAGCCGTTATTCCAGTATTTTGCCTGGACATGGGTATATATAGATGGTGGAATGTGGTGGCACCATTCTGGTTCGTTGGGGACGGTGCAGAACAGGCGGTAAGCGCTGTAGTTGTGGTAAATAAATGGGGCGGCTACGCAAGCCGACAGTACGATGGAGTATAATGCTTTGAGGAGGGAGAGCTAGAAAGGGGTCGGTGAGACGAGGTAGAGTGTCAATATGACATTTAGGGACCTGTTTACGATCGAGGAATGGTTCGACGACGAGTCCCCAAACGAGGTACCCGGCGAGAAGGATGGCGTTTGAGCGAAAGAAGCCTGCGAGAACGAAGCACACGGTGGCGCACAGCCAGCGGTGTTGTGCAGCATAAAGCATACCTAGACGGGTGTGTCCAGCGCGAATTGCAGCGGGGAGAAACGACGTTACCTCTGTAGGAAAGCTGTGTGAAAAAGGGCTCTGCATATGGAGCGAGATACAGCGTTGCCGGGCTGCTGGGAAAGAGGGACAGGAGGACGACGAGACGGGCGATGGCCGGCGAGGCGGGGAAGTGGAAGCGGGTGAGGCGGTAGAGGGATCGCGCGGCATCGGCGGCCACGACGAGGAGGACGACGGGCCAGATAGAGGGATTGGACTGGAAGCGGAGGAGGCCGATGAGGAAGGGGACGCCGGGGAGAAACGCCCACTGGTTCTCGTACTTGTAGCCGTCGTCGGCGATGGCGAGGAAGTGGAGGGCGTCCCAGCGGACGACGGCGGAGAAAGGACGCTGGAGGACGGGCGACGCGTCGAAGAGGGGCAGGACGCGGGCGACGGCGGCGACGACGAGGGCAGAGACGAACATGTGATTTGCGCAATGCTCGTCGACCTCGCCACCACCGTCCCTGCGCCGCTCACTGCCGCCCTCGTCCCCCACGCACCCTTCCTCGCTGTTCTCCGTCGTGTCCTCGAGATCGTCGCCTGGAGGTCCTCGTGGTACGACGCCTTCCTCGCCGTCGCCCTCTGGTGGGCACTCTGTCTGCTGTCTGACCCTGTGCTGCGCTACCTGCTCCCGCTGCTCGTCGTCGCCGTCGTCCTCGGCGTCCCCTCCCACCAGCGCCCTGCCCCAGCCACAGAGACGACGCTCCAGAACGCCCTCGCCGACCTCACCGTCATCAACGCGCTTCTCCCAAACACACCGTCCGCGCCGCCCCCGCTGACCCTCGCACGCATCGCCGCCGTCGTCTATGTCCCCTACCTCGTCCTCACCTACTTGGTTCCCCTGCGCATCCTCCTCGCCCTCCTGGGGACCGCGGTCCTCGTCGCACGTGCGCCATTTACTGCGCTGATCGTGTCCACCCTGTCTCGGTCTGCCTACCTCCGCCATGCATTCCGGTATCTTGTCTCCATCCTCACAGGCAATCCACTACCACAGACCGTTCTATCCTACCACCCAACTCCATCCTCGCCCGTCCCCGTCCCCGCCCTTCGCTTCCTCTTTACCATCTACGAGAACCAGCGGTGGTGGATGGGCCTCGACTGGACCGCTGCCCTGCTCCCCGGCGAGCGGCCTTCGTGGTGCTCGTCCCCGCCCACCCACGCGCCTGTATCGCCTCCCAACGCGTTTGCCCTTCCAAGCGCGACCACCGTGTTTCTTCCTGACGGAAAAGGTCGCCGTGTCAAACGCACCGCAATCTGGCGCTGGGAGGAGCCCGATTGGCGCGTCGTCGTCCGTCGCGAAGGCAGCCCTCCCTCCCGCGTAGAACGGCCCATCCCCGAGGATACGTCTGATCTTACTGCTAATGAATCGACTGGCACCAAGCTGCTCAAAGCTGCTGGCAAAATGCGCGAGTCCACTATGTCTGCCGCTAGTAATACCACAGCAAGTGAAGACGTCCATGAGGATCATCCCGAGGAGGATCACATTGCGACGGATGCGGATGGCTGGGTGTATGGTGACAACAAGTGGGAGGGTCCGAGTAGTAAAGGTGGTATGAGCAAGGTATGCATTCTCCATCTTTTACCGACCTTTGCTCATGATGCACGTAGTACACCCGCTATCGTCGCTGGACACGCGTCGCCATGGTCGTTGAGACTGTCGAAGTTGTCGATGATGGCCCAATGGGCATCGACCGTCCCGACTCTTCACCCTCTCAGCCAGAACCTTCTACAACCCCAGTCCCTCTGCCCGGCGAAGAAGTGCACGCCGTTGGCAGAATGACAGGCTCACCGGTAGACGATAGTCCGCTGCGGCAGCGTCTTCGACGAGCACTCTCCAAGACGTCTGAGCATACGTAGTAATTCGGGTATATATTTTACACTACATAGGAATAAAATACATTGTCTTTCATTTTTAGATATCATGGGTAGCGGATGCCACATCAAGTAACGCAATAATACCTTCCAATCTCTCTGAGCGGCCCGTGCCGTCCTCTGGGATTGGGACGATACGTGCAGATAGGCGGCTTGCAACCCGGGCCGGGAGAACCAGAGGACGCAGCGAACTTTGTCGTTTGGGTGGAGGATAAGACGAGCAGGGTGCCGGGGTGTCAGCACAACCCGGGAAAGGCACCAAAGCGCCCTCGTAGTTCGGGCGACATGTTTCATACACCACCTTGGGGAACTCTGCGTATGGGAAAGCTGGTAGCTGGACATTTGCAAGATCATTATTGCTGAAGCAGCCGGGGGCCGGTGTAACGGACAGGACATGTGCTGGCTGGGGAATCGTCGTGAGTCTATTAATGGCCTGCTGGTTCTGTTCAAGCGATATCGTATTGCCAATCGCTGCTAAAGCGGGTCTTGGTCCTTTCGGTCCTGGTTGACGATTATCGGGCGCATCCACATCGGTAGGCGATTCATCAACAAGTTCTGTCTCCTCCTCGTCAGCCTGCTGTGCATTCGGACTTGGCGGGGCAGTAAGAACGATAGTCGGCGAATTCGCGGCGGTGATACCATCTGCGATATCGCTCTCCGGTAGATGCAAGCTCGCAATTAGAGTTTTGCGGATGACAGGAACACCAGTTCGAGCAGGCACGATGTCTGCCGTCGACAAATCATAGATCGTCGTCTTCATCCGCGCGTTCGTAAACGCCGAATGTAACGTAGCTTGGGGTGTGACGTTCTTCGCAATGCAGGACCGTTTTCGCGCCATTCCAGTGTGCCGGTAAAAGTCAAGTTGACATGGATCGTACAAGGACAAATCGATCGTGGACACGAAGAACGTGTCTCCAGGATATGCGAATGGGTCGGATGCATCGTACAACTCCTGCAGGTCTTGCGTTACCTCTGGTAAAGGAGTTTTGACACCAGAAGACCAGGAGACCACGGATACGGAGACACTGCGCATGCGACTCGCCATCGCTTCCAATGGTGTACGAGGACTAGGAGGGAAAGCTCCATCGAGAGAGGCTGTACTCGAGCTTCTAGGAGTAAGATTCGGCCCTCGAGGGGGAGAGAGGAACGACGATGACCGCGACCATTTTCTGACCGTCAGAGGATTTCCTTTGAATCCACGTCGCTGCCCCAAGCTGCCGATACCCTCCTGGACCTTGACGTCGTCCCTCACAGGGAGAACGCCTGCCATAGCCTCCCAGTCATTGTCCTCGGGTCTAGTAACTGGGGCTGTCCATCTGAACGCAGCAGGGTAGTTTGACAGAAGTTTACCGCGGGCTACGGGCATCGAGCTAGAGCTCTTGGGTTTAAGTGGGGATGTGGCTGAACGAATCAATCTGTTCTCGAGTGGAGGATCAATACTGGGACCTGCCCGGCGAGGCTGCCGAGCATGCGGACGAGGAACTGATGCTACGGGGTGACGGGGTCAATTCCGAACGAAGCGGTGATTGCAAATTGGATTAGGAACCTTGGTCTTCGGCGTGGAACGCCTCCAGCAGTGCCATGGTCTGCTGTGATGTGGACATTACGATTGGCAGTTCTTCCAGCGGCCGTGGGCGTTTGAATAAGGTCTCCAGAAGATATGCCAACCATGAAATAAAGGACGTGATGGCCGTACAAAGATTGTTACAGCCTTCATTCGAAGCCATGTCGAGCAATTGCCAAGATCCGAGGTGTCGTGGGGTGTCAAAGTGCTCGTCTGGCTGACTAGGAAAGCCTTCAGCGAGGTGTTGCGAAAATTTCAACTTCTAGGTCAGCCACCAAGGTTGACCGAATATGCATGGAAGATGATAGCAACGTGGACAATATTGGACGAGGACCAACACGATATGTGAGCCGAACAAGTCGTGTTGAACGTTGCCTCATGTACGCAAGCTTGGTCCGGAACATCGGGAGACCAGAAAGAAATTTCTTGCTTTTGCGGAGAGGCTTGATGGATAGTTTTGAGCTTATAATGCTCACAATCCTGGGAAGTATGTGGCCGGAAAGTACAGAGTGGACCATGTGCGGGCGGGATCAGGACCCTGTGGCTCGGTTTCACACACAGAATGCTTCGAAGTTCGAAAGGATGATCTTCAGCTTCCCTCAAAAAGTTTAAAAGCTGTTTGGTGTGTAGTCAAAATATTTCCCTCGCCTTTCCCCTCCCCCTTCCCAGCGAGACTCTCCGGCCATGGCGCCCAAAACCTACGCCTGGATCACCATCTGGTTCACACTCACCGCCCCGCTCATGCTCTGGGATGCGGGTTACTGCCTTATGCGGTGAGGGCCTTTCGATTGCTTACGCCCGCTGCGTCCCTGGCTGAAGAAATTCCGGTTCGCAACTTGCAGACCACGGTCGATGGTGGGAGGTGACCTCCACTGGATCTGGAAGCCATATGAACTGTACGAAAAGGTTGACTATGTAAGAAGCCTCGTGCTTCCTCTTAGACAGTGATGGTGTATGTGTGTTGCTTAGGTATACGGAGTCCAAGCCTATGAAAACGGGGAGGGGTTCGCTGGGGCAGCAGGTACGTGTCGCTGGACAGATCAGGGGTCGGTTTAGCTCAAACTCGGTGTCTGCAAGCCGTTCTCAATGTACTTGAAATAACAATGAATGTGCGTCGGCCATCTTAAATGTCATTCCCGGACGTCAATTGACCTTATGCCAGCTAATTTACCTCTACCTTGTGCATGTGAAGGTGTCCGACGTGGCACCCTTATTCGGATACACGGGTGCAGTAATGACGCTGGCCAAAACGCTGCTGTATACGAGTCAAGAGTACTTTTGCAGCGGCTGTTCGACTGGACACAACGACCCCATGGTCGCGTTCCTGTTCTGGATCATGCCCAACCTGTGCGTGCATGTCCTTGCTCAAGTTGAGAACACGGCTCAAGGGTGCTTGCAGGATGTGGATCACATTTTGTTTGCTGATTATACGGCGGCTGGGATGCGACATTGCGTCGCACATTCGGACGAGCAGCCAGCTGAAAACACAGTAGAGTGTATTAGAGTTCAAGTTCACGGCTATACTACGTAATTTGGACGGGCTGATGACAACACCAACGTCATTGCTCTGGCAGCTATATCTACTCCCGCACCATAATTTCAAATTTCATTTCATATCAGTATGCCGACCCTCGCACCGCCTGGGAAACAACGGTGTGGTGCCATTCAATCCGGGGTTCACTTGTCGATCATATGTCTTGACGCGCGATCGAGCGGAAATACTGCTCGATACCGCCAGGAACAATTGTAGATCGAGATCCTGCGGACGGCGCGGTGTACGGGGTCATGGTTGCCGTCACAGTTTCAGCTGTATCTGTGCTGTACATTGACTCTGAAGTCGTAGCACTTGGAGGTGGCATTGTGTCCACCTCGGGAGGAAGGTCTTTCCACAATACGGTACCATGCCCAGGCTCAACTGAGGTAACACCATCCGGATGTCTCGTCGAGCGCGCAATCGAGCTGCTGCTAGTAGCAGTGATTGTTCTAGTCAAATTGTGAGAGTTGTGCTCGCAGTCTCTACCGAAAAATACAGTCAACCTCCGCCGCGGCACATGAGCGAAACATACCCGAATGCCGGTCGTCCTGTCTTGTCTCTGCCCACCCTCAACCTATTAACAAATGCCCTGTATATGTGCAGGTAAAAACCTCTTGACTCGTTGGAAAGGGCGAAGAGTGCGAAAAAAACTATAGCACGCGCAATCATTGTCCACCGCGCTTCCTCCAAGTTGAGGAGATGGGCCAAATCTGCACGCCACACTTCAGATGGAAACTCTACCACTAGGTTTTCATATTCAACAAAAAAGGTCCTTCTTTCAAGAATATAGTTTAACTCACCCTCAAGCGTGTCTCCCCAAGAAACCCACGGGGTTACTTGGCCTCGAGTTGATAAGACAATCCTCATGATCCCACCGGCTACACTGAGCATAATCTCGGTGGCAGCCAGACACAGGAGACGAAAGTACCAGTAAGGGCTGAGACAAGGTTTTGTTGAAAGTTCCTCCACTGTGGTTCGCCTGAAACGAATGAGACTCGTAACTTGATACCTCGCCAATCAGATTTTGGGTTATCTCCCATGTATAATGAGCTTACAGCAATAGATGGCAGAAACTAGAGCGATTGCGAGTATGGGCGCCTGGACAATAACGTATGCAAGAGGCGTATTGTACACCGAAGGCGCGCATCCATACCCTTCAAAGATGTTGAAACGGAATCGCTGTACAACGATGTCTACAAGGCTGGTTATGAGCAGCCAAAGGGGTCTCTCATTAGATAGCTAGCTCACGAAGGAGCGCATAGACCGCTGGCACCCCAAGCCCAATGGCCAAATCTAAAAGTACACGTCGCCGTTCCTGTTCAGAGCAAGTTGTCGCAAATACGCAGAACTCAAGTAATCAACACCCACGGCTGTTTTGGATTGAGGGGCACATATAGTGATGCGATGACACAGATGCCGACAGATACACATCGAAGCTACCGGCAGCGCAACACCAACGAGAGTCATGAACTTTGTTGCTGCAATCACAAGCACCGTGAGCAATTCATGTCCTTATCCAATGCAGCAAACGTGCATACAAACGTCACACCAAAATGGGGCTACATTAGACAAGCTTTGCCTCCACATGATTGAGTTGATGAAAAGGTTGAGACAACCCAGGGATGTCCAGGCCATGTAGAGGTAAATGCCAGTGCTATAGGGTGCTAGATCATATGTCATAACCTTGATACCAAATTAGACAGTTTAATCTGGGATAGAACGTACATTTTAGGTACCATGGGAAGGAGAGGAGTACTAATACGAATGAGACGCAAGAACAGACAGAGAAAGACGTAGTGACAGCCAGCATCGAAGGAGATTAAGAAGAAATGAATGACAAGCTCGAGAGGAGAGTCGGGCACACCGTCGCCGTGCTTTGGAAATCTAAACCTACTTGACAGAGAGCACAAAGTAGCCAGTACCTTGGGATCGAAGAACAACCAGGTAGCACATGGGCGGAAATTTATGGTGACTGGTTGGCATTGTTTCGTTATCCTTGTTCAGTTTGCGTATTTGGCTTGGTTGGACTTGTGTGAGAGTCTTCTGTCGTCGCCAAAGATTCATCGCTGGGATACTAAATATGGATGAACAATAGGAGGGCTTCTTCCATCAGTCATCAATTTCATTGGGTAAACTCTTCGCAGTGATGGGCAAATCTGTATGAAAGCGATCAGATCGCAACAAAGCGGTCCCTTGTTATTGTTACTGAACGGAACGCGAAGCCTATATCTGGCTGCAGTAGAGGAAACAGAGGACGGTGGCGCTGACGAGAAGGTGTAGCGTGAAGCCGATTCAATAGAAAGAGACGTTGCCAGTTGCAATGCCGTCCTAACGCATAAATTATCCCGGATGTATACTTTTTACGCGGAGGATATCGATGACTAGCAGCCTAGAACCAGTGATATCTTTGATGAGACCAAGAGTAGTACTAGCTATACGTTGCACCACACGTACAGAACGAGTTGCGAAGGAACGATCAACGAACGAGAATAAGTTTGACTCGAACCACGATCGAGATTGGAGAGATCCATCCCTGTATATAGCGCACGAAGTCTGTGAAAGTCTATCTCTCGTTAAGGGTCAGCAAGGTCTTACGATCGTCCGTGCCATGATTGACACCAGTACAATCTTCTAGAACAGAGGGAGGAGAGTACTTTGATCTATGTCTTGGACTTTTGTACCGATTTACTGTGAGAGGATCTGTGGAAGAAGATCACAGCGGTCGTTACAGCTTTATGTGGATCAAGTATATGATTCAGACGCCCTTTGAACTGCTGTAAGTTGCAGGCTTACATTTACCCGACACCGATGACATGCATAGAAACAGCATATTACAAGGCGTTCGCCATGGTTTCCCAATCTCCTTATCGTCTTGACAAGCTCTGACAGATAGAATGGACGCTACGCCTCATGATCTACATGCACTTTTCTCGCTTATCATATTGATGCTTGAGCGAGAAGAGTTCTGTTATCGGGATATATGCCTTGGAAATGAGTAAGGCATTTCATGCCCGACGCAATGAACTTCGATGATGTATACGTGATGCATTGAGCTAAAGGTTAGGTATGTTAGGCCTTTATGAGATGGTTCAATGGAGGTTTAAGATTATCGTTTTCCAGATTATATAAACTTGGATCTGCATCAAGGCCCTTTCAAGTCCATGGCAACCTGGGACTCGGATTCAAGTCGAGTCTTCCTTTTTGCTATTTGAGACGAAAAGCAAGATATTGAATTCATACATCACGAATTGGGTTACAATGCCAATGAACAATAATAGTACAGCGAACAGAAGGTCTGGGTATTTCAACGGATATCAATCCAAGATATCATCTGCAAAGATAGCCGTCTTCGGGACACCATCTTCCCTAATAACGCCACGATACATCCCAGAACAATTGAGCGGCATAGCGACTAGGGAGGGAGTTCGGAATTCGACCTCTTCATGAATTGAGCAGCATACAAACCATTGCCCAGGTCATCTAAAGCTATAATCCCGCCACTACCTCCTTCCACAAGCAGATCCTCGACGGCCGCTTGAGCAGCGACTTCCAGCGGTTCGTGAAGGTACTGTATCCTGCGTGCGATAGTAACTGCAGTGTTAAGCCTGATGAAATACTGCGAGACCAATTAAACCCATGATACAAGTGATCGCCTCAGAGGTTACCCACGTCCCCGTCTCCAGTGCCGGAAATCCCAACAGCATGCGGTCCTTGCTTCGAGTTGAGGATTTTATCTAGAAACTTTCGAATCCAATTACCTTGAGATTGACTCCACTGCTCTGCCCAGTATCCAGACCCCATGGACGGG
>JAGGAU010000029.1:0-81363 GCA_017657275.1 Termitomyces sp. T108 | reverse complement strand
CATTTCATCCCCACCCACACCACCTGTTCAGCCATGGGTGCTGCCAATCTCTACCGGAAGAATGTATGGAAGCTCCATGGTCTCTCTGATGCCTATGTCTCTGATCGAGGCCCCCAGTTTGTAGCAGAGTTCACCTGTGAGCTCTACCACCTCCTCCACATCAAGCTCCACACATCCACCGCCTACCACCCCCAGTCCGACAGCCAGACAGAACGGGTCAACCAAGAACTTGAGCAGTACCTCCAGCTGTTCTGCAACGAGCAACAGGATGACTGGGACAAGCTCCTCCTGGAGGCAGAGTTCCAGTACAATAACCACATTCACTCTGCCACCAAGGTCTCCCCGTTCCTCCTGGACACCAGACACCACCCCTGGATGGGATTTGAACCTCCAGGATGACAATTGGAAAATGAGTCCATGAACAAGTTTGTAGACCAAATGCATGAAGCCCAGGAGGAAGCTAAGGTGGCCCTGACCAAGGCAAAGGACGACATAGCCCAATAGTCATGCTGTACAGTACATTCCCATACCTCCGCACCTGCACCTGATGCGCCACGCCCTGGCAGAGGAGTCCCTAGACTTGTTCTCTTTGGATCCCCCTCTGCCGGGTAATTAGCTACATTTCCTGTTGTATGGTACCATTCTAATACACTTTGGATCCCCCTCTGCCAGTTGTATGACTTAGCTGCAACCCCCGGAGGTTGCCTATACAGGCATCAGAGTTGGTCAAGTGGTGTAAAGGAACTCACAAAGCATGGGTCTTGCTTTGGGAGCATGTGGAGGCATGGAATGGGTTGAGAGGCAAGGAGTCGACTGAGGAGGGGGTGCGGGTGCAGGATTCAGGGGTTGATGCGCAAGTCATGATGTTTGCCTGATTGGGAAGGGAGGGCATTGGGGATTGCCAGTGATGGGCTGGGGATTGCTGGAGTAAGCACTGATGGTGGCGTCAGCGGCCAGGGATTGCTGAAGCAGGCGCTGATGGTGGCATGGGTGGCCAGGGTTTGCCGGGGTCAGCGCTGATGTAGTGTATGTGGGCAGTGATGGGTGTTTGATGGCCGCTGGAGAGGGCTGGTCCAAGCCCAGGGTTTGTGGAGCTGGCCTGGTGAGGTTGAGGGTACCGGGGCCAGGGCCGGGTACTGGCAGTGGTTGGTGGGTTACCAGCAGTTGTGGCGGGTTGTGACACACACATTGAGATTCTGGATGTGTACACTCCAGTTTGCAAAGGACATATTTTCCTGGAATGAGGCGAGGATCAAGTCTTGTACCTTTGACTGCCAATTGTGGGGTAGTGCAAACTTCTGGAACTCGTTGAGGTAGTTGTTTGGTGTCATAGCATCAATGCGTGACTGGTTGGTGTGGTACCATGCTACAAAGCGAGGTTCAAGCATTCTGTCAGCCACAAAGGACATGATCTCTTCTGGCCTCTTCCCAGAGTGCTTCTTGTACCTGTGACAAGCTATGGACCACTGTTGTAAATATTGTCGTCCATGCAGCCCTCAGTGAGCATTGGGCAGTCTTTGAGTTTAGTCACCTTAACTTCGGCTAGTGGTCATTGCTCGTCCATGTCAATGTGAAAGGGTAGCATTGAGGACATACTGTGGTGCCTTTGTCTGGCAGTGGTGCACAATAAGCAATAGGTGCCAAGTGATTTGATTGCAGGGTTGTTCTGATGGAAAGGGGCAATATTGGCCTCGGATGACGATGACCCTGAGGTGGCAGACGACTCAGACGAACTGGATGGCGGCGAGGCGACTAGCGCTGCCGATGTCTCAGCTTCACTAGACATGGGGGATAGTTCTTCCTTGGGCGTCCTGAAGTGGGTCCAGGGAGTGTCGGTTGGGGAAGGTGTAGATGGTAGGGCACCTGGTAGTGGTGCTGAGGATTCCTGTTGGCGCGCCGCTTGTCTTGTGAGTAGGGGGTAGGCGTCGACGGTCGACGGCGGCTTGAAGACAGGTTGAAGAAAATTTTATCGATGTCAAAAAAAAAGTGAAAGGCTGCCTGAAAACAGCTTCACTGTGATCCTAACGGACAGGATAAAACCAACTTCGTTTACTCGTAGTTAGGACAAGTAGTAACATATTTTACTTCTAAAGACTCACCTTCGTTTACTCGTAGTTAGGACAAGTAAACGAAGATGAGATCGGAATCCATTTGAGGCGGCGGTCACATGTCTGTGTCGCAGCTGTACACAGCGGGAAGTGAAGCTGTGGAGTAGAAAGGTGAAACTGTGTCGTAAGTTGCCTTCAGCAGGCTTACAACAAACGTCAGCTCGAGACCATCAGCTGACATCTAGCTGGCTTCCTTGACATCTGTGTCGTCAATTGCGCAGTCACACATTGACAACCAAGCTCCAAGACTTCACGACTAATCCTCATCGTATCAGTCGACGACATACGCCACCGCAGAACTACTTCAAACTGATGGGACAGACAGACACACTCCCGGTTCTCTGCCTCTGTCACCAGGCCGCCCGAGCAATACATCAGTAGCGTATGACCTGAACAATTTATTCACGGAGGCGCAGGCGCGCGCTAGGAGAGGAACGAGGGAGTAGGATAGGGGTTATCTGTGAGGTAAGCACGGGAAATCATGATCCTCCCCCACGCAAGAAATTCGGTCGGTCACTTGGTGAAAAAACTGTTATACTCAGTATTTAGTCTTCTCAGGTGGATAGATTCAATCTTCAAGAATCCGCGGGTGTCGCGACCAATCATAATGGGTTGCACAGAATTCACAATGTCCATGACGTCATGGAACTATGGATAGGGGTTGATTGGATTGATTGTTATTGCCGGCGCGGACCGCGTTTTCGTCATTGAAACCTCACACGTAGCCACATTGAAAGATCATACTCTTGTTACATCCATTCTATATAAGAAGCCATGGCCCTACACCTCACTATCGTTACAAACCTCATGATATACGTTCTCAAGCTTCAACTCAGGCTGGTACTGCTATGTCTTTCTTGCTATTTCGAATCAGAACCCATACAATACCTCCATGATGTTGAAGAAATTCACAGCAACATGATGAATCAAGAGCATGTGGGGAAAACATTGCTTATCCTCAACCTGCCCTCATTTGGCTATCATGGCTTCCCCGGTTGTGGAATATCGTTGGTCTTGTCTGAGAGGTTTACAGAACTCGCTATACGATTTTCTCTTGTACCGATCGAGTCAATCTGGGCTACTTACGTCAAGAACTGTTGCACAATATGGACCGCGATGGCTTCATTGGGCAGTGCTGTCCTCTTGTGATCAAATCTCCAGTCCATTGAGGTTTTATCACAATTTTTCCTCTGATAGAGTGACTCCAGCATTGCTGTCAATGCCAGGAACGAATGGCGACGCCTTCGTCCAAGGGTTTGTGTACATCTTTCTATTTCGCTTCGCTTTACGGCAGATTGCTGCGCTTGGATTAAGAGCGATAATGTTCATTCAACTTCAATGAGTCACAGGTTTGAAAGCATGAAAAGCTATTTCGCAATCATTTTGCCATGTTCCGACTTCTTGATCTGCAAATCGAGAAACGAACATATCGAAGCCATGTCTAGCATCGTATAAAGTTGATACATGGTGACCCATACGATGGTAGTTTGTCCTGAGTGCTATTCATGCGCATCACTCGAATGATGACTTGGCATAGCCTTGGCTCAACAGCAACTTATGGGATGTCAACTCTGTAGTGTTGTCTGTCAAGGAAGCTTATTTCGTATGCTTGTCGTTCGGCTCTGAGGACTCGGAGGCGCTGCAATGTTTGAGGTCATTCGAGGCTTCCCCCAAGATACTTCATCGCTACATGCTCAAACGACTGAGGTCGACGCCGGCAAGCGTATTGATATCACGGTTAGCCAATGGGCATTGACGGCGACTGACGGAAGGGTCAACGTTTCAACCATCATGATGTTTCATCGTGGGAAATGGGCACCGCGGGGTTGGCGATTCGTTATAGATTAGATTATGTACCTGGCACTGACGTTCAAACAGTTGGTCTATGGTTCTTTGACACGAATCCATTAATAAGTATTATGGGTATTGTGGGGAGACCAATCACTCTGTCGTCCTCAAAAATCGGCTATCCATTCAAATAGTTTTGATGATTTGTATCAGAGGCACCATGATGTGAGAGGAAACCTCCTAGGCACAGCCGCATCAAACTGTGTACGGTCTTCCAGGCGCAGGACTGTTCCGGTGAGAACCGTCAGGAAGTTTCCCTTCTCTTCCGTTTCCCGTCTCTCTGTCCCCTCTCCCTTGCATTCTTTGGTTTCCTTGATAGGACGATGTCGCAGGTGAAGCTGTGAGCACATGTTCGTACTCCACTCATTCCCAAATCCTGATCACAACGAGAATCAGCATTCTACGCCCTCCACCAAATGTTGATTTCGTTCATGGTAAGAACGCGTTGTAAAATGATACGTAACTTTTATAAATCTTGATTCAGGGTTCCCTGGCATCCCTCCTGGGGGCCCTGACAGACCGCAAGCTGCAGTCAAGGGTGTATGTGGTGTGTTACTGCTAGACTGAATACGTGTTCATGATTTGTTTGATTTCGCAGACTGTCGAAGTTAGAGCGGGTCCGCAGGGAGCAAAGACGAAATGGGTACGCATTGAGTTGCGGAAGGTAGAGACACTGCCAGGGGGAGGTGTATCGAACACATTCTACGATTTTGTCGGTCCGAGTCCGATAAATCTCTGGCAGTCGAGTGATGAATATGGTGTGTTGCGGTCGGTGAGTTTCAGCTGCCTTTTTTTCGATCAGTTACCCACATATTGTAGCACGATTTCCCCTTCTCAATCCGTATACCAGAATCCATACCACCGAGTATTGCATTGGACAACCGAGGTGCGTCAGGCATGTTATCCGACATCATTGATTCACTGTTCAGCTCTACCCAGCCGGTATCCAATATGAACTTGTTGCCAGCCTGTGTACCAAAGGCAAGAGGTAAGTGCCCTCATTACTTGGCGATCCTTCCTATCAACGCCACTCTCTAGGAGCTTCTTCCGCAAACGAAAGTCAGTTGTCGTCTCCACACAAGCAACAGTCATACTAGACAAGCACGAATTGCATTCCACATGGCCCATTTACTGCCAGCCCGAGACTCGACAAATTATCAAAAATGGCGCAACTCTGGTAGTTGATCGAAATCAACTTTGCCATGGGCCTGGCGATCGCATCTCTCTTCGGGCCTTGTTGAGGTCTGATTCCCTCTCCGACACTGTCCTTCGAGGCTTCGAGCTTACATTGAAAGAGTACTCGAGATTTCATCTGGGACAACAGGTAGGCAAAAGAGCTGTTCCGCCCCAGGAACGAGTCGCGACGATATGCGAGAGTAAGCTGGCCATCAATGGTGCCCTCTTTCCCGGACAAGAGCATCGAGCAGAGCTGACCTGCTTGATCTCGCCAAATCATACGACGACCTCCCTCAACTCGGCCAGACACATCGATGTTACCTACGTCCTTAGTGTCAAGGCAATCGTTGACAATGTGCCGACCATCGTGATGGACCTTCCTGTAATCATCTCTAACTGGCAAAGGTTTGTTGTTGTATAGAACCTCAGTGGGATCTGGATGCTGATCAACTATCTGTACCCAGGGGTGTTTCTCAGGAAGCTGTAAGGTATGTGCATTCGTTCTCCGCGTCACATTGCAGCTCAAATACCATCACAACGCAGGCGAATTGGCCCGACTCCAGGTCTCTCTCTTGGACCCGTACAGCCTGTTGCCCAAACCGTAACACGCACCGAGACCCGCACTTCTCCCATGACATCCACCCTCCCTCCATCGAAAGAAAATCATGGTCATAGTCCACCTGCTAACAACTTTACTTCTCTTCCAGTCGTCAAGACGAGCAGTGGCACAGGGCTTCATGGGCCAACCACCAATGTCGACGAATTCGGCGGGCATGGACTTAATACGAGAGCTGCACACAGCCGTACGGTATCTGCTGCAAGTTCGGAGGAACACGGCGGTCACGCTGCGGCGCCCATCACCAATTCTCATACGACAACAGCCACGGGGAGAAGAACTGTTTCCGCTAATGCGGTTGGTCATGGTAGGAGGCTTACGGTCACGAATCAGCCGCCTGAAACGACAACACAACCAGAGACAGATCAGTCACGCCCCGTACCGATTACGAATACCAATACATCCACTGGGAATCATCCCTGGATTTCTGCGGAGGAAGAAAAACGTCTTTATAATATCGCCAAGGAGAAAGTGGCAAGGGCTCAGAACAGTGAGGCAAGGACGACCACACCGGTGCGTTTCCTGTCATTTATGATGAAACGAGAACTAAGCCTCCCAGCAGAGCCCATCACCTCAGACTCCACCTGCTCAGCTCACACAGTCGGCCCCTTCTTCTGCTCCCAAGAAATGGCTTACTGCCGAAGAAGAGAAAATGCAGCTGTACCACAAAGCACAGGCTGCAGTGCTTAGGAAACAAGGAATTGACAGCTCTCCGCCTACTTCTATAAATGATCTTGATGGGGTCCGTGGTGCCGACCGGACCACTCAATCTTTGACAAGCAAGCCTTCCTCTCAAAAGACGCCGAAGGACCTGTACTCCGAAGCTATAGCCGCCCGCGAACAGGCTCTAGGACATCACGAGTCTGCGACCATCTTTCCTCTCAATCTACCCACTAAGACGAAGATACCACAATTTCCCACTGCCGAGCAAGAGAAGGCTGCACTCAAACGATACAATGAGGCAAAACAGGCCGTGGACCGCGTTCAGAACGGTGGTTTTGTCGCAGCGGAGGATGCAGGCAGTCTACCGTCTAGCAGTGGACCTGTTGCATATGACTCGTTATACCCTGTGAGTAAAGGTGCTTCTACGTCCGCGCCTGCCTCAGCAAACGACCTGCCTCCGCCGTTCGAGATGTCGGCATCGCATATCCCCGCGTCGCACTTGTTGGAGAAGGAGAGGTTACGTCGACAGTACGAGGAGCACGATGCAGCAGCCATGGCACGTCAAAAAAACCAGCAGGCCACGACGGACGGTGCCCCACCTCCATTCTCTCCGGTTCCAGTAAATGGCATCAGTAGCAACAGTCTCCAGAGCGCGATATTAGAGAAGGAAGCACTTCGTCGGAAGTTCGAGGCTCAAGACGCCAAAGCTCAATCAATCAATGCAGCACCGGGATACACTCCTCAACCACCACCGCGCAGCAACTCTGCGAGCTTGCCCTCAAGTCGCACGCCATCTCGTGGACCTCGACCACCTCCTGCAACACCTTCCTCGCCCGGGCGAGTTCTCACTGCGGCTGAGGAAAAGGCTTTGCTGAAAGCCCAGTACGCTCTGCAGGACGCTAAGGCGATGCAGAAGCAACAGCAACAGCAACCGCCGCCGTCTCTTGACCACGACGGAGGACCCTCCCGGCCCACATCCAGCGCAGTATTTTTGAATTCCACACCACCCCCACCGCCTCTCATGCCTCGTCCCCCTGCTGAATATATTCAGGAGACGCAAGAAGAAGATGCTCGGGTATCAAGGTTCGCCATGAACGACGATCTTTCCTTGGACGATGAACTCAAACATCCGATACCGCTGCTACCGCAAAATTCAGGCGCCCCTCGAATGGACGTGCGACCGTTCTCGCCTTTTAGTGCCGGATTCGAAGAAACGATGACTCCACCTCCCCCATTGCCTCCTAAACCCTTTGGGGAGTAAATATCTTGTCGACTTTGCCCTCGAACCTCGAGATTTCACCGGCCTTTCCTTGATGTAATACCATCGTTTCACTCGCCATTCTTTTTTCAAATCTCAATCTATGCTGTTTTTATACCCGGATGCTTTTTCCCCGTCTGACTATGTATCCATAATTTTCTTTAACTCACCATTTCTCTTTCATCGTTACACGTTTAACGTGTTTCGAATGAAATCTGTTACGGATCTGGCTTTTATTTGTTCCAAAAATATATTATACTTTACATGTGCTATATCTTTTACTAAAAAGCTACGAAAGTAAGAGATGATTTGGAGTACAGAGTACAACAGGTGTATGACAAGTGCGGATGTGCTGGAGTCTTTCTCGGTATAGAGGATACGTAGAAATGTATACCTCGCGATAATGGGCTGTTTTAACGGATAGCCGTATACCATTATTTATTTATTTCTCCTTCGTTTTGTGGATTTTGCGGCGGGAGGTGTGAGGTTGGTAGCAGGATCAACCAACCCATTAACCGGTGTCGGTGGCGGGATCAACAAGTCTGAGGCGTCAGACTTACGTTTTGTGGTCCCAATACGGAGACCTGGTATTGGCGCTCCTTGCTGGTATGGTAATATCGGCTGCTGCCCTGGAAGAGGTTGTGCCGGAGGTAGATGTTTTGTAGGGTCTCTTGACAAAGAAGCCTGCTCAAGATGGCTAAATGTCTCGTCAGCGGAGAAAGGCGTGTCTAAAGGAGCCATGTTTGAATCGAATGAGTTAATGAATGACTCAAAGTCGAAACCGTTTAATGACGGTGTAGCCAAAAGGGGTTTCTCATTTTGCATGTTCTGAGGACCGATTGGAGCATTACTTGAGCCAGGCGGGGCTAGGGGAGTTGGAGGATTTGGATGAATGTCATCGGGCTCGAGGTGAAGCGAGGATGTACTGGGAGATGATTCAGCGGATCCTGTCTCATTAACGCTTTGATTATCAAGGGAAAGGCCAAGGCCACGGATGAGGGACTCAATGTCAGTGTTTGACGCGTTGACATCCCGTTCTATATCCTCAATCGCTGACCATTGTTTCCCAGCATTAATTAGGTGATCATCTGGAAAGTTCAATTCCTGAGTGTGATTTTGAGGGTCTTCAAAAGATAAGAGACCATCCGTAGGCGAGGCATTGATTTGAGGGTTTGTTATCGGATTTATGAACTGATTAAAGAGGTCCGAAGGTGGTGTATATTGGGTGATCTGCGATGACGGTGTCCGGTCGGAGGGGTTGTTCGACGTCATTTGATCAAGATTCGGGATGGAAGATAGAAGTTGTTGGATTTGACTGGGTGTTAGATGGTTTAAAACCATCTGAAACCGGTCCATGTCGATGCCTCCTGCAGAACGAGTTGGGGTGACCGATCGATCGATAACATCTTGTTGTTGCAAGGTGTTTGAAGTCGGTGTTTGTGTCGTAGACGTTGGGGTTTCTGGGGGTTTAGAGTTGTGGCGTGGAAGTGTATTATTCGATGGACCCAAGAATGACTCGCCATCACTCGGACTAGGTGAAGGAATAGAAGCGGGTGTTTCAATTATTGGATAACCTTTCATTAGGATCAGTAAAAAAAAAACCAATCGGAAGGATTGTTTGACGCACTCTGTCCCAAAGTATCAAAACCATTTTCTAAGACACTCTGCTCACTGTCAATCGCCACTTTCCCACTTCGACCGTCTTCAATGAGGAAACGAGACTTTCGTCTAGGAACCACAGCGCGTGAAGTATTTTCGACGACATCATCCTTGTCCGGACTCGTATGGCTTCCGAAAACACCGGCCAAAAACTTAACAATTCGATTTATGGTGTCTTGCTGTTTCTGATGTTTCTTCCGTGCTTCCAAGGCGTCCTGCCATAGCATCTGATTTGACTGCTTAAGCTCGCTGAGCTCTTGTGAGATAGACGCTTGATGGCGCTTAATTGCTGTAATACCGTTCAATATGGTATGAGCGTCAATAACTTGGCCTGGGCTTGGAGATGGGAGCGGTCCTGCCGGAGGGGCAACAACAGATTCTCGGAAATCCATAGCGACATCGTCTCCGGGGTGCGTTGGCTGCTTCTTTCTTTGAATAAGGCAAAGAAGGTCGGGTTGCCCTCGATGGAAGTTGGGATGAGCAAAGTTCCAGTGTTCAGTGTCCGTATCGCTTTTCAAGACCCCTTGTTGTAGGTGTGGTATCTTGTGGAACCCGTACATGTTCAGTTGTCGAACGAAAGAGGCAAAGTTTTGGTGCTTAAACCACCGACCGAGGACTTCACGAGCAAAACGTTCATGGTCTAGAACTGAAGCCCGAGTTAGTATACAGACTTGGAACGTGAAGAATAGCAGTTTGTACCAAAGAACGAGTCACCCGCATCGGACCAACGAATCAACTCAGTGTTCTGAGGTTCGTTAAGCATTCTGTGAAATATACGTTAGCCTTTGCCTCCTCCATATTCGGATAGTGTGAGAACTTACTCGTGTAGCTTCTGTAAGAATGCGGGTACAGCCTGTCGTGACGTCCGTTGTACTGAACCTGGCATTCTATGACGCGCTAGAGCAACCTGCCCCGTCGCCATAAGGAATTTCGGAAGTCGTCAATGAGTTGGTGGTGCAGTGCAAGTATGGTGGCACAGAGTTATCTCATCGCAGATGCTCCTATCAAACATATATAAACACCTCGATCAACGCCACGGTTGTTGACCACATTCGCTCTTCGACGACCTGTTGGCTGAAAGCCAAATCTCACATTATATATGTCATGAATATCATAGAGGTCTCTTGAATCGAGTATAGTATCAACAAACCGATTCAGATAATCAAAAACAATGACTACACTAGCTATAGCACTCCATCTCCAAAGCCTTTCGCCCTCAACCAATGAGTGTTCATTTAAACGCGCTATTATATGAACACTCAGTATTTTATCTTTATCTTCGAAGTGTTCGCCCGGACATGGATAGCCATGCTCGATATCCCATGGAAAAAGTGGCAAGAGAGGTTTGTAGTTCCCGACGCCTGAAGTTGCCTGAGTACCCTCCACATTCAAAGAAGTGTTCACTGTCTGTGACAAGAGTATCCAAAAAAATCCCGGAATAAAATCTCCTGGAGCGCAGAATCACGATGTTGAAACCCTTGAGGGCTTTCGAGAGAGTATGACAAGGTTTCAAGATATTGCCAAATTATTCGCTGAGGGTAGATGATGGTAATGACGTTGATGTTAGTTCCCAGCTGCACGAGCCCACTCATGCATATCGAAGTCCAGCGACATCGAGAACGCAACTGATTTTCCTGGTGACTCTAGGGCCACGTCTCGACATAGAGACAGTGACATTGGTTGTCATTCGCAAGATAGGGAGTGAGTGAAGAGACCAGAAAACGTCGAGTTCCAGACGCAAGGTTTACGAAATATGAATGATCCGGAAGTCCTTGTTCCAGGATAACACTCTTCTGCAACAATCAGCAGCGTGACAGGATCCCCTCAGAGAGGGAAGACCAATCCTTTACTGTGCAAAGGATGATATCATCAGTGCTCGTGATGGGTTAAAGCCTCGTACAAAGCATGCAGTTCTGAACTCTACGTGACCATTTTCTAGACAGGATACCCTCATATGACACCGGAGATATGCAGGTAGCATCAAGCCAGAAAAGACTTGAAAGTGATGGACCGTAAAAGAGCGTCACGAGTGGGCCATCATGGAGCTAATGAACTGAGATGGTCCCGCACATGGACAAGTGTGTCAACGAGTCCTTGAAGCTTTATGGTTCTTGCAGTTGTATCCATCATCTTGAGCCTGGTCACGGGTCTCTACCGACGTATATCCAGCTCAATATCCTCCCCAGGCGTCGAGATGATAGAGTCAAAAACTTGATCAACCCTAACCCGAACACGATGACTTCTGCCACCGCCAGCAAAAAGATTCAACGTGGCGACCCCCGGAGACTCCGATCGAAGAGCTTTTCCTATAGTTCTCACCAAAAGAAATGTCGCAGCCGTTGCAGTACCATCATACTCAACCTCAGTATGTCCACTACACAGGCCCACCAGGATCTGCCATTCCGGCGATAATCAACGGCAGCGTTGGCATCGCGCCACAGGACAACACACACCACCACCAGTCCACGCCGCAGTCTCAGTCACAGCCTCAGGCGGGCACATCTACACCGCTTGTCGCGACGGGCGATTGGACAAAGGATCTCGTTCATCTAGCCAAAACGGCTGAACTCAAGTAGGTTTTTTCATCGTATAATGTCGATGCCTTGTTTTGTCCTCGACAGGATGAATGTACTCATGGTCGCGCAACCTAACTCATTTTGACAGGAAACACGCGTTGACACTCCAATTGCATACGGCACATATATTATCGGCACATGCTTCGCTCCAGGAAAAGAGTAGAGTCATCCAGGATGTTCGCGAGCAGAGAAACAAGTATGTTAACTCACGTTGGATGTGATCAGTGCTAAACCCCACATGTGTAGACTGGACAGTGAGCGAACAAGGCTGTTAAATGCCTTGAGAGAAGTATGCTGCCGTTCTCTGATAGCGTGCTAGACTGATAGAATTTCTAGATAAATGAAGATAGGGACAAGGCAGGTTGATTCAAAAATCTCGCGTTCCAGTCACCCTAAACAGTTTTTCATCAAGGCTGATCTAATGGAATCAACAATTGAGAGAGAGTTGGTCTTTCCCTCGATTGGCATGTTTCGTAAGATGCTAACCTGTCCTTTTCTAGATGCAATGAAATCAGAAACAAGATGAATAATCTCACTGAAGGCGAATATGCTGTCGCAAAGAACGATGTCGACCGACTACGTCAAGAGCTTGGACAGCCGCCGCTCCCGAGCCTACAGAGTATTTTAGATGAAAAGACAAATCAGTAAGTTCCGTGATATCCTCCATTACTTTCTTCCTTTTCTCGGGATGAATGACTCAAATCCTTCAATTTAATCCCGCCGTGCCTGATGCATTGTGTTTGAAATTGTCGTATCCGCGCCTCAATGCGTGTCACATTCTACTTCGGTTCCGGTAACGCCTTAGCACCAACTAAGTGTCTTTGTGCGGCATGAGGGACAAGGTTTCGGAACAGTCAATAGATAAGACACCTTTGGTGCCCCCATTATGGTGGCGTTGACACACGACACGACACCCGGCGTTACTGAACACCCATACTTGTTATTTTGTCTCATTTTCTCTTTACCATACTCGTTGACGCACGTGTCCCATCCATCCGCATCTGTACTCTGCTTCGGAGGTCAAAAGACCAGAGCAGAACAATGCGTTCCTATGCACATCAGTGTCGTCACGAACAATTCACTACTTGGTCAATAATTGAGGACTGACTTTTTCCACAAACAGATATCTAAATGAACGACGGCTGCTAGGCAATGAATCTCAGCATTCTAACACACCAATCCCCGCCAGCACGTCAGGGACGAAGCGCCCACCGGTGGAAGTAGTTAGCGCGAGCACGGATGGGCCGATGAACAAGCGACCAAGAGGACGACCCAAAGGGAGCAAAAACCGGACTAAAGAGTCGACAGTGGGGACTAGTAACAGTCCTATGTAGCCTACGACCCTGGTTGTTCGCTCCGTCGCCCCGTGTTCATTCAGAGCATATTGTTCTGTATGCAATATTTTTCTTTTTGATGCTGTGCAGGGACTTGATAGGAGTGGGGAGGGACACAGGTATGATTATGGAGCTGCCTCCGTTGAATGGAAGGCATTTGGTTGCCAAATGTGATAAACTGGATATTCCTTGTTCCAACCCGGGGCTGCGAACTGGAGTGGAGTTCTGACTGGATCCCGTCCACCATGTACTACTCCGGACGTGCATTTCTGCGGCTGTCTGTCTGTCTAGGAGTTGCACTGATTGTTGGTCTGGTAACGGTGTTGTCGCTGATGCGCAGCAGGTGTCGTTGTGCAAGGCCTCGGAATCTCGAGGTGTTCCCTCTTTCCCGAACGCAACGGCACAAACGATGTTACCTCACATGGCTTAACTAGTCTAACTTGGCACCCGATGTGGACGTTTAAAACATTACGGACATACTTCAGTCCTGCTGTACATAAATGCGATGCGATGGACATTGTTGGACAACATTATACCATATATGATACGTGTTACTTCATTATGCTTGTTTCACTTACCTTGTGCTTTCGCTCATGTAGATCATAAGGACATCGTCGTCTAGTGTATACAAATATCTTGTGATGCGATGCATTCAGATTAGTTCGTTTTTTATACATGCCTGACCCCCGAAGTCCGCATCAACTTGTTTCGTTAGCGATGCCATGTTATTATTTCAATTTGTACCCCATAGACCCTCAAATTCACCCTTGGCCCGAATGTCACCATCTTAGCACCGCCGACCGCGCCTTCTGGTTCCTATACCAGTCGTTGACAGTTACACGCGCGAACCCTCGTTTTTTTGTCCTCGGTTAGAATTGTCGATCATTTCCATGTCCACCTACAGTTTTGGACGCATTGAAACAGCGCCCACAACCATCATACCATTGTCTTATCTTCCTGTTGTTTTTTTTGTTCCGAAATGTTTAGTGATATCTGGTCACGAACTGTGGATCAAGTTCACGGTAGGGAAAGCCTGATATGATTGATGAACTATGGCATTCTCTTGTCTTTAGTATGTTTTTAGATCTGTTCCATCAGTCTCAGGCCCTCGATGGATGGTCAGTATTATGTTCCCCGTATAGCTGCGATCTGCCATACAAGGCATCGCCTTCGAAATTCCGTGAATTTGTATTGTAACGTTTGCCCAATGATCTTCGCACACGACGACATGCATGGTACGACTACCCAGCGTCGTGCGATATAACAGATGATCTTCCATCAGATTGTGTTGGCCACCACGGGGTGATTCTCGGGGATGGATGAGATTCCCCGCTTTGCATCCAAACACGCTCTGGACATACACACGCGTCCTCGGCCGTGGTGAATCATACGCCAAGCTCAAGCAAGTCAGTTTGGATTGCCACCGGCAGAAGGCTGAACTAGAGATGACTCTAACACCATCTTCTAGCCCGAACATCTGATTGTGCCACCTCGATTTCCAGCCGTCCATATTATTTGATAGATAAGATTGAAACACCTTTTCAAGCTCCTTCCGCGAGGCACTATTGTAATCATTCGTTCATGCATTATTAACTCATGTGCATTCATGACACTGATACATGAGTTTATGAGAACACGTCGCCGAAGGTCATAAGTGTTCGAACGAATGCCTTATGACCTACTCCTCTACATTCTTCTTTTCCATTGTCCATGTACTAAATCAAACTCAAAATTCAACTTATAATCCACCAGCATTGTCTACGTGAATCCGAATCGGAATCAACCGCGCGCGTGGCAATCGACAGGGCCTCCTATCCTCTAAGTAGCATTGTCCAATTATCAAAATCGAGAACAGGTGGAGTTGATTCTTCTCCTGCACACATGGAACCTGCTACATGTGTAGTAGTCTAGAAGCGAAGTTTACTTATGTGAAGAAGTGGAGGTGGGCGCGAATAGAGAACGTAGAACGCATCACGCGTCATCACCAGAAAGACAGGTGTCCGAGTCCCGCCTGCCAAATCAAAATTCGCCTGATTAATTTGGCAGGCCAAGCCAGCCATCCAACGTTCAACTTATCAGTTCTCTGACGGTTTACGATGCCTCTGATGATTCGTCGTCTGTTCCGGCTCGAGGAGCTGGAACAGATGATACCTTCACGTGTTTTCCTGTGTGGGGGGTATGTATCAGTGCCAAACTGTCCGAGCAATACGTGTATAGCAGGGTAGGTAATTAGGAAGGACGCAGGAGAGCCTGAGAATTACAATTTAGAAGTTGAGAGCGATGAAATGCTATAGGACAGCCGACAGCAGATCTCACTACTTTCGCGAAGATCGAGGAACGGAAGCCCTATTTATAGATCTGGGATCATCCTGCCAGTGCGAAGAGAATCCATCTGGTCTGGACTAGAGCGAGCCAGGTCGTGGCGTCGGTGCCGATGAAAGGTTTATGCCATTTTCACAAGAGCATATAGTATACAATATTTTTTTCTTGTTTTTGACACAACAGAAGAGTTGTTGAGACAGGATCCAGGTTCGATGGGCGTGGATTGGTCTCGTCAAAAGATCGTCGAGACCAACAGGAACAACGGTACCCTGGGCTGGGAATTTTTTTCGTCGAATGCATTTCCACAGGGTTGTCCTTGTTCTGTTACTGAGTGTACCTTTTATGCACGAGACTGTCCTTTTGACGAAGTTTTTTTGATGCAAGGAGGTCAGTTCTAGAGCCTGGAATACGGCGCTAACCATAATAATAGGTAGATACAGCTACTCTCACCGCTAAGCATCGTCTTCGAAGATCCTTCATGAAGGAAGGGGGTGGCAATGTCGCGGCAATGATCATAAGTAGACTGCAAGCATAGGGAATGAAAGGCAAAGTAGCAGCACACCCTTGAGCGGGAGGCTAAGCATATACAAGTGTTCTAACTGACAAGGACATATATATATGTCCAAGGTAGACGAAGCAAGTACCTATCTCCAGTCAAACGTATTTAGAACTTGTGTTATGATGGCACCTTTTGGTATCACATTTGACGCATTGTGATCACAAATACCGAGACTATAAAGGGAAACAATTCAACAGTGATGGACTATTCAACTGGCCTGATCCTGCATCCCGAGGTAAAAGCAGAAAGAATCCGCGCGGGCTCGGGTGGAAGAGAGCGGTCAGTGATATCAAGTCATTTTGACAGTGAGTTGGAGTTTATGCATGATATACGCCCACACATGAGGCGATAAATCCGGGTTATCGTCGTCCATATATCCTGATTAAGGGTAAAGTTTTTGACGTGAGTGTGGTGTCCTGCTTGTGCGGGCATATGATGAAGATTAGTGAAAATTGTGAAGAAGGTGGTTTGTCAGGTATGAGCGGAAACGCGGGCTTTGTGATATAATTCCAGAGTCATATGCATGGAAATATATGGAAGGGACTGATGTTTGTCCGGAAGGACCTGAATTTAGGTAGTTTGGCCGGATATGGGTAGAGAGCAATCGTAAATTTGCGAGAAAGTGATTACGTTTGAATTAATTATCCTTTGTGCCTCAGCAATGGTGAGGCTGTCCATTGGAGTAAAATGGAGTGCAGTAAATAGCTATCACCTGAGCAGTAGTAAGATTATGTAGAGAGAGAGGCGATACAGTCGGAATGGTGTTGAAAAAGGAATATGATTGACATGGTGGGTCACGGGAAGCCGCCTCCAGGTAAGACCACGACTGCGGCGAAGGCGGGGGAACTACGCAAGAAGACAAGGGCAGCGCTAACATAACTGTGCAACAAGTCGTCAAGAAGATGATACGGGTTCAGCTGGGTGGCCGTGAGTGCGTGGAGGACGGTGGATTTGGGGCTGGGGTGGGTGCCGAGCCACCTGTTGCCGCGGCAGCTCCCAATTGGGAGGAACGAGTCAGTTCGTCCGGATGGTTTGTCAGATCCTTTGTCAACCGATCGCATCGCTTCCTCTTTGGGCGGTGTCTTTTCTTGCAATTCCGATTTCTTTTTCGCATCGGCTCTCTAGCTCCCGAATCCTTTATATATCCTCCTCAATTCCAATGAAGTTGTCACTCATCCGCCCCAATCTGCGAACATGCTCGAGTCCCCGTACACTTCCTCCTCCTCCTCTTCCTCTTCTTCTTCTCCTGTCCACCATGCTAGTCTCGTCGATCCCTCTCGGCACTCTCCTGCACTCCTTGAGCTCATCGACCTCAAGATCACTCGTAGTATCATCGGTGAGTCAGAGTATTCATCTCCGTGTTCAAATTTACTCATCCTTGCTCTCAGAGTTTGTCGTAGATTGTGTAGTTGACACAGTAGACTTTGCTATGGGCCGCCCCTCCTCAACCCATGGACGTCCACTGTCTCATCGCCCAGAGCATGTCAAATTCACTGCCTTTGTCAACAATGTCATAACTCGTGCTGAAGTCTCCACTGCAACACTCCTCGCCACACTTGTATATATTGACCGTGCCAAGCCACATCTACACATCGCGTTGGAAGAGTGGGCGCTCGAACGTGTTTTTCTTGGCGCACTAATTGTTGCTTCAAAGGTTTGTGTTTACCTTCCTTTCATTCTATCTTGACAGCTAACCCCATATCCAGTACCTGAACGATTCTACTCTGAAGAATGTTCATTGGGCACTCTGTACTGGTGTTTTCGGCAAGAGAGATGTCGGTCGTATCGAACGCGAGTTTCTCGATGTCCTCGACTTCCAACTTGGTATTACAGAAGATGATCTCCTTGCACATCACGATGGTCTTTCCGCCGTCGCTGTCTCATCTCGCTCTCGCCGTTCCTCCTCTGGCTTCGTTCATCCTCATGCTCGTCGGCCACATGTGCGCCAAGTACAACCCGTTCCAGAGTTGGATCCTTCAAGCCCTGAGTCCTCATCACCGGGGTCTGACTCGCCGCGTACCCCGCCTACGTTAGCTTCATCACCGGCGTACCCCTCTCCACATAAGGCAGCACAGCCTCAGCATTCTTCCAAGACGCTAGATCTCCTCCGTTCATTTCCTGTCATTCCCCCGCCTGCACAGGTCCAGCAGACCCATGGCCATGGCCGGTTCTCATCATCACAGGCTGCGCATGTTCAACGCCCTATACACTTACAAGGATAAGGCCCTTTGACCTTCTCGGCTACTCCTGATCTCCATGAGGTCCCTCTTAGAATTTACAATGGGAGGACATCTTCATCTAGTATAATTATCCTATGTTCTCAGCATCAACGACTCCCATCCATCTTGTTCCTCGGCGTCTCTTCCTCATCGTGTTTCATCTGTTATAACTCAAGGCTCTGGTTATCTTATTTGCTTTTTTGTACTTTACATCACCATCATCATCACTGTCACCAACAGCACTTGCATCATTCCACTCGTCGCACTCAACTTTACCTATACTAGCATAATAGTCGACAAGAATTTACTTACGTATTATAAAACCATCTGACACAAGTTTCGAGTGAAATCATTCCAAACTAGCGCGAGTGCTTGCTTTGTTATAGTCGTGTGAATCTTCGAAAAGGGTGATACATATCGATTCTGTCAACAAGTGACACGTATGACTTCTGTGGCGATAAATGAATGTCACGTCGGTTAGACGACTTGCAACGAGGCGCGCTCACTGTTGTCACACCACATTCCTCAATCACACGAACATACCACTCCCGGTAACTTGAACCACAAGTTGAGTCTACAGTCGTCACGGACGACGAACAAATCACGGCATCCCAGGAATCCGAATTCCCGCGTAGATCGAGAATATGAACACGACCGTCTATAGCTAGCGCTCCATTGATTCGACTAGTGCCGGTGACTCGTCATCGGTGCGACAACCGCATTCGGCGACCAACCAAAACTCGGATGCCACACGATTACAACCGGCACTCATTGACTCTATAAGCTAGGGTTTGATCAGCTGGTTAGCGATTTCTATAATAGGATTTGTGTAAGAATTCCCGCAGGTGTCGCCCTATGACACTTCCCGCACTGGGCGCGATCTCTATATAGTCGGAAGCTTTACTATTCCATCCAGGGTGAGTGTGTTGTGTAGGGCAGAATACCCTCGATCACGACCATTGAGCCAATCCAGTCGTCCGAATTTCCGGCTGCGGATGTATGATTTTTTGCCGGACCCGATCATGCTATGATATAATTATTTCATTTGATCTTTTCTTCTGGGAGGGTCGTACGAGCTGAAGTGGTCTAACGAAGGACATTGAGTATCGTACGACGTGCTGGAGAATCGGGTAATGAGCTCAACACTTTGATGGATCCACATGCTCACTGTTATGGGTGGTGTTGTGGAGATGGCCCCACTTCTCAGTCCGCCTGCTCTGTTGGATTGATTCATCGAGTTCAGTGCACCAGATACGTAATTTAGAAATTTAGGGAAGAATGGTAGGAATGGATCCAGCAAGGAATTTGAAATGATATGGAGACCTGCTCTTCTCTGCGCTCTTTTCGCGGAAATTTGCAAGCTAACTATGGTGCCTTCGGATGGCTCATTCCGTCGACGTCATGCATTCGAGCCAAATGGTGACGCTATAGCTAGGGCCAGGCTCATATCGTACATGCTTTAAAGTTTAGATATTGGAGAGCACTTGTCAGGAGAAATGCTCCGAGTGCCATATCGGCCTGCTCCGCCGATGTCATGTTGTTGGGTCACCATCTCTTACTTCCACGGACTGCTCATCAAATCAACATCGCCCATGTGGTTGATCAAGGATCATCATGATGAATGTATGGGGCTTCCCCACCCCCAACCTTGATTCAGAACTGCTTGGCCCCGTAGACACTTACACACCTTTCCTACCGAGTATATATCAATTTCAAATGGTGTGTCTTCCTATTCCATTCCTCCTACTGCGCATTCTTGTTTTGTCGATATGCAAGTGAGCAAGTGCAGTTAAACTTAAAGTTCGTCTATTCAAGTAGAGTTCTGGAGTCTTTTTGGTTCTGGGTGTTAGACCGTCTGCGGACACCATGATTGTCCCGCGTGACATGAGAATGAATCGGACAGCCGGAGCAGGCCCGAGAGTGCGGAACACTAAGTTGCGACTTCTTCTCGCCATTTCGGCATTCCTCTGTTCATTCCGTCCTCAGCGCGAGAGCATCATACAGACTGGGTGCTCATGAAGTGGGGAGCTCTTCATCAGGGAGCGTATGACATCTGTATCATGTTGATGATTTACGACAGGTATGAATGTGGCGAGAGTTCTTTGATATTTACGATAGGCGCCTGCTTTGGACGTGAGGGGTTGACACGTTGATGTATAAACACGCATTGCCCACGGGTGCTCAGTGGCTTTACCTTGTGCGCACTAAACACTCTGGTGACTGCTATTTCGCACTATATCCCATTCGCGTCGCACTAGTTATTTGTAATGTCTATTGTTTTTTTGAAGTCATCCTGAAATATATACTCCAATCTCCTCTTCATTTGTTACTTCAAAAAGATCACCTTGAATACACATGGTATGGACGTAGTTCACGTGCGATCATCATTGAACACGTTTTTTACTTTTGATTTGCTTTCACCATTTACGCATGAGTGACCAATGATAGTACCAGTAGTAACAGTGGGTGTGCCATCATTAGCTATGAGTTGCAAGGTCACCATGGTAGATAAGATAAGATCGATCAAGTTCATTTCAAGAGATCGCGTCTTGGCCACGTGGTTGAGCGGTTTGGACCAGGCGTTATTTGGCCCGTGCCTGACACCAAATACTGTATAATCCGGCTGATCGGGGCGAACTGTATCGCCACATCTCAAATTTAATCACCACTCCGTGATTTTTGAATTCCGTGTAATCGGTGACAGTCACCCGAAAATTCGCATGATAAATGGACTGACTTCTCGTATTGGCTCCTGGTTACTTGTGATCGCTCCGCGGGGTCAGATGCGTTATCCAAAACACATGGTACCTGGACCAGGGCCTGCCAATAACAGCCTAAAGACTTGGTTTCATTCAACTTTACCAAGTGCATCTACAATCAACTTTCAAGTCCCAGTATACGCAAATTTTGACTCATAAAGATAAGATGTTGCTGAGTTTCTTAGTCTGTCTGTTCGAACTCACTTGGACTTACGGTTAATTTACACTGACTGATCCTTACTCCACGGCGTCAATATCGGGGGAATACCTTCAGAGGCATCGTGAAAAGCTAGTGCCACACCAACGGGCGCCCTCTATGAGCCGCCTGACTTTCCGACTTGTAAGGCATTTTAGGAGTATCAATTAAATAAGACCTGGACTACCAATCGGGTTGGCAGATTTGTGGAAAACAACCCGAGTTGGACGCGTAAAATAAATAATAAATGGCTGAAAAATCTGTCATTCGTCGAGTTCTCAATCTTGAGATAACGCTCCATACCAACCTCTCCATAATTGTCAAGATGCCTTATTTGTATCAAATAGCGCCGACAAGTGAGGTCCTTGACACATACGTACCATGAAACGTCTACAGTGTATGGTTGACGACCGGCTTCGCCCAGCAGTCGACGTCTAGTACAGATTGAGACAGTGCGCCTTTATTGAGATTTGGTATGGACACCTGAGAGTCATTTGGGGGTATCTTCAGCGCCCAAACCGGGTCTATCTCCGATGTTCATTTTGTCTCCATTCTTCCGGTGTTTACAGGTTTACTATCAACGCGGCGCGTAGTAAACATTCGGGTTCTCCAAGCACCGGTGGACCATCTTTCAAAACCTATCTTCCAAGTTATCAGCGCGGTGTTGTAGAATTACAATGTGGGCATTGTTCAAAACTCTTACTTGACTAGATCAGCCAGACAATACGTCAAAAAAAATGCCATCCCGCCCTGTCCTAACAGTTGTGTGATGCTCAAAAATAACGTGTAACAGGCCCGCCTAGCTCAATCGGCCAGAGCGTCAGACTTTTAAGGAAGTTGGGTACTTCCGAGTCATCTGAAGGCTGCGAGTTCGACCCTCGCGGTGGGCTACTTAGCCGATCTTTTTGTTTTTGTTGTCAATTATGGTGATTGAACACTTTATCGATGCAACCCCCTCAGGACGTGTTCACTTAGAGGAACATTGACGTGTAAAGTCCTTGAGAGAGACTATATCCACGTGATTGTCGCGTCGTCGTCCCGTTCGGTAAATGAGACTTCATGAAGACTCTAAGAGTGGATACCGGGCTCTTCAAGAGTCTTTCCCCATAGATGCATTCGCATATGCTGCTCATGCATGGCTAAAGAGTACAACACGGAAGGGCGCAGCCGAAAAAATTTGCACTGGTCACTCCGATCTTATACTGGAAGAAGTGTCATCCTACAGAACTTCATTCTTGATTCTTTGATTTCGTCCTATCCCGTTGGGGCCTTGTCTAGGGAGGCGAACTATCCGGTTCCTCGTCGGCATCTGTGTGGGAAATCAAGTCCGCAATCTGATTATGTCTGACTTGAAACCTTGTCCTCGGATTTTCAATGGACATTATTCTTATCAATGTACCCATGCCACGAACTCATCGTGAACGATTTTCTGATATCTTGGATGATTTCTACTTGTTCCTTACTGCCGTACAGATTATCTACCGGATCGCTCGGTTACTTCGTTCTCAAGTTTACTTCCATCGAATGCTCCACTTCATAAAAGAATGTCCGAATCAGTGAAGTGGGTGACCTGCCAAAATAACTCGTGCGCGATTGTCCGTTCCAGCTCAAGACATATGCACACTTTGGCCTCACTATTCAACCAATGGCACTTATCATCTGAGCAATCTTCGGTCAAACATTTGATTTCGGCCCTGAGTTTTATGTGTATCACCTGCTTGTACATGTCTTATGATTGAGAAGGGACCCTTGGTGCTCGATAAGACAGATCCGTGATTTTGAATCTTTGGTCCAATAGGCTAGGCAAATTTTGTGACAACCTCCAAAGTTATTTTCAACGACGGCACTCTCGGAGAACAATCATCCTTGTTTTCAATGAAATATGAATCACAAAGTCAGTTTTTCTTTTTCCTTACAAGTGGGTCTGCGAACTTGTCTATATATATATCTTCATACTAATTATAAACTCATTATGTGATTTAACTCAACTGAGCGGATGCGTGTGGGGCAAGGGAACGAGATTATGGATGATTCCAGCGGCTCATCGAGCGCTTGAACAATGAAACCTTCCCGACCGTAAAAACTAGGGATGGAAAAGGTCCAATAGCCCACCGCGAGGGTCGAACTCGCAGCCTTCAGATGTACCCTGCCTAAGAGTCTGACGCTCTATCCGATTGAGCTAGGCGGGCGGATGAAAGTAATGAAAATAAGCCCAATGTGCCCATGTATGTGCCCCTGTGCTCGTACGACTCATTAAACCACACGAAATGATAGTGCCATACACAGGGCTCTTCAGCTCCCAGTGAAATACATCCAAACCATAGTATGCTGAGAAAACTCCAAGAAGTTCACATCGATGATGTGGCCAGTGAGAATCTTTATAAAGCATATGAATTTCTCATACCTCTAGTGTGTACATGGGAAAGAATCAGTCCAGACCCCGCCCATGAACGAGCGACTCGCGAACAGGTTCAACGTCTTGTCCGGTTCACGACTCTACTCACTTTTAATCTGATGGAAAAAAACCGCAGAAGATCTCAAAGGAGAAGTGAGGTTGCAAATTTTCGTGACCAGCCTTGAGAGGACACCAGTGACGTGATGATACTTACGACAGGCACATGATCCTCGATCCTTTTGCTGTGAATTGCTATGTCGTGGAGTCGTGACAACGGCGTAAACAAAATTATAACAATGATTATAGCATAGCACCACCGAGCGAAGCTTATATATGGCACCTCAAATGACCTAAAAAAACGGAGACCGGTTCCAGACAGGCATCAAAAGCAAATTGGACTAGTAGCAGGATGCTACAAATCAAGGGTTACCAGAGTCCAGCAGAAGTGAATAGAACCGATATATATATCATATGGCTGCGCTAAGAACTGAGTGGACGCTGGAGATGCTTCTCCGCGGGATTTGGAGTTCTAGAATGCTTGACAGCATTTGCTGAAGCGAATGCACCGAGGCTACAGCGTGAACCCCACAGCATGTAGTCATGGTGTCACGATAAGAGAAATCGGTGCAATTCTGGCAAATTGCGTGTTTGTTGGTGGAGTGGCCGGTGGAGAGCATTGCTGTTGGGCGTTGTTGACATTGTCGACTTTGTCTGAATCTAGCTCTGCGATATCTCAGCACTTTTTGGACTGTTGCTGTGAGCATCTTCAAGGTCTCTATGATTTGACACCATCTCTTTAAGAATGATGACCGCCAGGGCAGAGTCACAACTTCCCCGTCGGAATCGTTCTAATACCGCCCAGTCTATCTTACGACCAACCCCCGTTGCTCCTCTGAAGTTTGGAGATTCCAAGGTGCTCAATACGTGGGTGCATGACCCGAAGGAAGACACCAAAGTCATTCTCAACCAGTCATGGTGGCCAGGCGTGGCGGAAGGTGACTTGTTGCGCGTGATTGGTTCTAACACGAATAATCCAGAAACCGTGTTTCTTTTTTGTGTACCTAAGGATGATGGATGCACAAAACCTCAATTGCAGGTCAGTACACCATTGTTGGTGATTTAAGGAAAGGAAAGACACTGATGTACCATGCCAAAGATCTCCATACCAAAGCCCATTGCAGATACTTTTGGGCTGCGTAACAATTCTGAAGTGACTTTGATCAAGGTAAAAAATGTCTAGCTGTGATCCTTATATTATCTCAAAGCATTCTTAAGGTCGATAAACAAGACTGTTGTGCCGAATACGTCGAATTGGTCTTCCAAGATCAATATCTTGGACGAAATGATATGTGGAGATTAGGAAAAGACCTTGTTGGCCAGTGCATATATACTGACCAACATGTTACCTTTGTGGGCAGTATTGCGGCCAAAATACAGAATATCTACGTAGGTGGAAAACCCGTAAGCCCATGTCTTAAATCTATTCGGATTGCTGATGAATTAATTGATAGGCGTCATCAGCGTACGTAACGTCTGCTACGAAGGCTATCTACAAGTCCCTCTCTGCAAAAATGACGATTTTTATCCAAGTCTGTCGTGAATTATGGGAATTTGCTGGTGATGGAGAGCGCTACTACGAAAAGGTCGTTCATTCTTTCCTCCCCGCCCTCTTCCAAAAATGGCGCGAAACAGGAACAAATCATACTGTCACCATCGTCCTCATTTCGCGCGTCTTCTACGAGGAATCTGAAATCGATTATGCAGCAGGTCCCCTGCGTCAGGACGACCACGGCAAATGGTACAAGGATTTCTTCAAGGTCATCACCGATCTCGAGGTGATAAACGAATGGAAGCCCACACTTGTAAGCCTCAAGGACTCGTTTTGGGACTTTCAGCGGGACATTCTCCTCACGCACCATTACCACCAGTCAACACTAGACGCATCTACGATTGGTCCACCTGCACAGGTGCGCTTAATTGGGCGCATCTCGTACGCCCATGACGGACCTGTGCTGGAGGCGATCAACCTCGCCCTAAACCCAACCGAAACGCATTACATCGACCGTTCGCTGTCACTCACTGGGACAACGACGATCATCATCACACCTGGCTCCGGATACTTCAAGGTGTCTAGAGACCTCCTCCGGCTGACCACCACGCGCATACTCGACCAGGGGTTTGTGATCCAACTCGTGTCGCTCACGAAGCCGCCATTACACCAGAGTCCTGTATTCAGTTTCCGCAGCACTGAACCGAAACAGGAAATCACGCTTGATGCGAAGAGTATAGCCCAGGCACTGGATCCTCTTTGGGGCCCTGTAGAGAATGCGGGAGAGATGAAGACATTCTGGTGGGAGCCATTTTGGGCGTCAATTACATTTTGGGACAAGCAATTGGATCTACCCTTCAGAGGTGACAGGTCAGGGGTATCCTAATTCTATGTAGGAATACTGATTAAAGAAATTGCACAGATTCATAGAATGTGCTCGGATGGGACAGATTCAGATGCTCGGTTTGCTCGAACTCGACGTGCTTTCAAGCATAGAAATTCCTTTTCTGCCCGAGAACAGTAACGAAGCGTCTTCATCCACCACTCCTCAGGAAGTGATTGAAGACAGCTTTCCATCGCAAGCAGAAGCTGATAAGTTCGATATGGACATCTTTGCTCTGCATCCAGAATCGAAGGTCGTCAGCATGACTCGAGATTCCAATGCTGCCTCGACAAGTATTTGTTCAACTGGAATGACATACCGACTTCCCGAAAAGCGATCTCTGCACAGAAATTCTACGACTGGAAAAATAGATCCGATTGAAGAAAGCCCGAAGCGAGTTTTTGCCAGCCTTCCAGCTGAAGACTCTTCAGGCAAGTCGAAGTCTGGAACATTTACTCTTGACGGAGTGAGCAAATCGCCTTCTCAATCCTCCATCCTGTCGTTGCGCTCTAATCTCTCTGCGTCGTCTTCAAAGACACGTACGTCCCAAATTGCTGCTCCTAAAGCCACTTTGGCATCCAAGCTTGCCCCCTCATGGCTCTTCAACCCTTTTCGAAGCCAAGCCAGTGAACCACAGACCTCACCTATCTCAGCCTCTTCCTCAACAACGACTTATGCTCCTGTTCGAGAGAAGGAGAAGGACAAGTCAACACCAAAACCCACTTCGGGTTCAGCGCATTCGTCTCCAATTCGTATGCCCCTCTCCCAGCCCTCAGTAGCTCAAGTAAGCCTGAGCCGTTCCCCTCTTACCAACTCTCCCATGCCCGTTGCCATCCGAAAATCTGCTGCTTCCACCCGCCCAAGCACAGGACGCACCTTTGAAGACGACATGCTCCTTCCCCAACGCATCGCCTTTCCCCGTCGTTCTCCTGTCGGCACTCCTCCGCGCGATGAGGCGATCTTTGTCAAACGCCGCAGCGCCACCTCCATCCATTCCCCCTCCTTTGGAGGGCCTGGTACCTCATCTTCCCCTGGAGTGATTGGCAATCCCTCTCAACCACAATCTTCTATTCCACACTCACAATCGAGCCTCGCTAGGCGTTGGCAGCACATGTTCCCGCAAGTCCTTACAAAACACCAAATCAAGTGGAAGCACATGACGGTCCCGATGTGCCTCCCACTTACTGTCGAGTACCTCCCTACCAACGCGGAGCTCGAGTCGTTGTATGACGTGTTCTCATATGATTTTGTTGTCGACCCGGGGGAAATGAAGAGTTTCCTTGTAAAGCCCCCGATAGCGAAGGGAAATCTGGAAGAGTGGCGAAGGGCATGGGCGTTGGTGGTAATGAGAGGCATGGCGGCAGTCAGGCTTGCCCAAGGTTTCCAGTTTGTGGTGCGATGCCCTATTAAAGGTGGAGGGATGGAAGAAAGAATGGCGTTGAGGAGAGCAAAGTCATTGATTGCAGAGGATAACACGCCTAAGTGCATTGGAGCATCTGATGTATTGCACTCGCCGGATGATCCAGTATATCTGAGCATGACAAATGAGATTCATCACATCTCATATACTGGGGAGGCTATTCAGGTTAGACGGTATGTGCGACGCAGGCCGACTTCTAAGCCATTTGAATACCAGTGTTTGATGTGGCCAAAACTTGGAGGTATGCATCTTCTCGACTTTATGATATCTGATATGACTTTTCAAGACGACCTATTTTGTAGGTGGGTATACGGAGTTATCGACTGCGTTTGAATCTCATGGTCTGGAGAACTACGGCTGGAACCGGTAAGAAATGATCCTTTTTCCCTTGCAAGAATGTTATTAATCGCCACTTTCTCTATCTAGACTTGATATGTTGGTCGCAGGTTATGAGCACAACTTTAACGAGTCCCTTCGTTACTGGCGCACACGGTTCATTGTTATACCTTCCTCCGATGATCCTCAGCCTGTCTCAGGTCCTAACGGAGAAAAACTCAATGAGGAAGAAATCCGTATTATGGGAATTGAAAAGCTTGCAGACCAATTCACGAAACTTCGATGGCAACCTCTAGAGGAAAAGGCCGCGTATCCAGCTCCACCTGTGCGTTTCCTGCCGACGACACTTGGGCCTGCTCAGTGTATTCGTGATGCAGTTTTGATGGAGCAACTCGATCAGATTCACGCTGCAGGCCCATTAAAGAAGAAAATGAGGAGTGAGAGGGAGATTGGAGATATGCCTCTCGCTGCCATTGCGAAGGCGATGCGGGAAGAGGGCGGTGTCCCAATCAAGGACAATCATTGGCATCGCTCATTTTACCCGAACTCGTTCACAGGTTATGACATGGTATCGTGGCTTGTTAGGGAGTTTAGGGACGTGTCTTCCAGAGCACAGGCAGCAGAATGGGGTGTCAAACTGCAAGAGAAGGGTCTCTTAGAGCATTGTCGAGGACTGCACAATTTCTTGGATGGGTGCGTATGGATTTACTTTTTGCGCGCGTTGTTCATATCCTGTTGACATTAGGCATTACTTCTACCGCTTGAAGGGAGAGCACAGTGTCTCAATGACATCTAAGAGCTGGTTCAGACGATACACTACGGACGGTGAAAACCCAAGAGCAACCTATTATCCGTCTAGCAACGTTCGACCCACAAATCCTAGCCCTCGGAGACACAAGAAGCGAATTATTCTCAGTCAGAGTATGGTAATCGATATAGATCCCAACAAGGTACATGCACAAGCCTTTCGAGCCGACACATTCACTGACCGGGAAACTGATTTCAGAAAAGCGATCAGGCGGAATCTGTCATCCTGCACCATGATATTATCCACAACCCTGGCACTGTATTTCACTTTGAGCTGCAGTGGATCGGTACCACCGCTCGCTGCATTGAGGACCTCGTCCGTCAGTGGGGACGAATTGTCGATAGGTACGGATTGAAATTGGTTGAAGCCTACGTAACGCAAATAAGCGACATCCGCCAACGAAACGCGTTCCAATCCTGCTTCCCAATGAGACTTGCTGTCCAGCCTCCTATTGTCATGGACATCGAGAAGCGTGTGCCAGAGGGGACACAAACAACTCATTATTTTGAATACGCACTGCTCAAGAAGTTCGGATACATTCTTGATGTCGAGGCCGCTGCACTGTACCCAGAGTACATAGACGTGGTCTATTCGTATCGCCGTTCGCCATATAAGTACTCGCAGTTCGTTCACAAGTCTGGTAAGGGTTTCGTACAAGTTCTTGGAGGCTCACAAGGTTTTTTGTTCTTGACGAATCGTTTGATGGGACCTGGGAGGATGGAAAAAAGTAAAGACTCGAGGAGAACACCAACAGTAGAGACGATCAGACTCGAACTGTACAATTTTGTGTCGGACAAGAAGGCACTCGAGGACTTCTATGCGGCGGAGATCGCAATGTTGATGCAATACCAGCCAACAGAGGAGCCACCTCCTCTTGTCTTGCTTCAGAGTGAACAAGTGTGATGTATTAGTGGGACATTAGTAGGGTATTTTTAATACTACTTTTTTTTGGTTATGTTGGAACTATGATACGTCGTGTGCACTGACAATCATGTCCCGTCCATTTGAACGCACAGAACGACGCCTAGGATCCCGCGACATTGGCTTGCGCATGTCTGTGTTCGAATTTTGAACATCAGTATGTCAAACGCCAGTTTGCAAAACGCACCGAAAGCATCCTCTTCGTCTCGCCCTCCCTTTCCAAGACCTATATTACCGTAGTACCCCCGCACCCGTCGATACACACTGTACCCCATCCCCTCGTACATGTCAATTGCAACAGAATTGGCGCATCGCACGTATAGGTCAACGAAGAAACCCTTGTAGATTTCGTCCGAAACCATTTCGAGGAGGCCCATCATTTTGCGCGCAAGTCCCAGCCGCCGGTATTCCGGGGCAACAGTGATCGCGGTGACGTGACCATGCCATTCTGTATTGCTTCCCTCGGCCTTTCCGATGACTGGGAAGGTAAAGGACTATAGAGTGGACATGCAGACAGAAAGTTATTGATACACACCATATCCCATCATACGGCCACTGGGTGCTTCTTGTACAGAACAAAGATCCGGCCAACGGGACAGATAGTTCAAGTAGAAGCCGATTCCATACTACAGGAAGCATCTCAGTTTTTAAACCAACCAGAAGGTCACGGGCTCACAGTCTCCGTCCAAATGTCCAAGTTGCTACAAGGTTGGACTCTCAGTCAAAAAGCAACTTACAGAGTTCTTTGAGATTCCATAGACCTCACTCACATATTATTGAATTTGAACATATCTGTGGCTTTGAAGGGACGGAGAACGCTCATGGTTCCTAATATTTCGTGGACGATGAGAACCAAAGTGATGTGGTGTTTGGGATTTTGTGACAAAATTTTACAAATCAGGTTTTAAGTAACTCTCCCCTACCCCTACCCTCTGAATAATTCCATTTCAACTTTCAAAGCTTGATAGGCTGGCTAGGAGCAGTTTCGGTCCAAAAGGATTATTTTATGCAGAATTTGGAGTTTATGACCTGGCTTATAGGTCACAACAAGCGTTGGACGAAAGCAGCCTTAGGGCTACCATTGGTGGTCTACCTAAGGGCTACTAGCCTCATGTAGTCATGCATTAAATATGACTTGACGGTCTCTCAATCGTTTTGTTACAAGGTCCTTGATTTCACGGAAGTCAGTTTAATTCATCGCCGCATAGGCTCGCTGATTACACTTTTGCAATCGGTAAGTTACGATTATTAGGCGTAATTGTAATAGGAACAAGTGAGTCTAAGTTCGCGAACACTGACGTTTTGACTGATTCCTAGTTGGATACTGGTATAGCTGCAATATTTTTTTCGACTTGTTTCTCGGACGGAGCTCCTGACTGCTAGATTCAACTGCCTCTGGTAACTTTCCGTGGGTATAATCGTACATCAAATCCTGGTTCCTTCTAAATATGGCCCGGACTTTGTGACAGTGAGTTTGGTGTACATAACCGTTTGCAGCGCTCCACTATGGGAACAAAGCGGCGCATAAACCGAGGGGAGGCTGAATAGACGCTTAACGCGCTTCTGAACGCTTATAAAAGGGTCACTAGTCCACTTTCTGATTATCAAGATTTGCTTCAGTGATGCCTCAAGACTCTGTTTACAAAGGGACCAAGGAACTTTTGAGCGAGTTACCCAGAAGCGATATTGTGGCCGACTCTAGTCTTCCGATATCGCCTGAAGATCCCTTCTTCCCAACGTCTTATGATTTGGGTCCGGCGCGCGTTGTAGTTCCTAGTACGGTATACCTTCATCTCTCTCAAAACAAAACTTTACCATGTTACAAGGCTCGCCTCCTGTATGGAAATCACAGGAACTTCCAATCATCGTCTCTGCTGACGAGCCTGCCGTTGATCCACGCAGCGTCTTGCAGCCCTGCCCGTTAGATGCCATGTTCCGGGCGATAAGCGTTACCTCCCCGGGTTTGTCCTTACGCGATTTCGACGTAATAACAGACCGAAAAAATCTTCGCGCACTTCTAAACTTCTTTAGAGATAACAACCGCCAATCCCACCGCATCGATGCCGAGCTCATTGGAAATACTCTGTTATTTTACTTAGGCTGGTCAGAGTGGGGTTACAGCCCATATACGGCGAGGAATTCCTATGGGATCAATTTCGAGAGGAAGTTCACAACCCCGCTTCCAGAGGGAATCACTCAACATAACCGGGTCGTTTCTTATCGCTTCGGGGGCCTTAAACTCATGGTCAAGTATCAGGTTGATGCCTGCGTTGGCTCCTTTACCAAACCCGAAGTACCGACAGTCCAACTTCCCACCTTTACGACACCTACAGGCCTGAATGTTATTTCCACCGGAACTATGGTATCTCCAGAGTCCATCGTTGAAATCAAAACGCTTCGTGAAGGATACAATCGTTTCCTTCCCCGAACCATGGAACAACTTTGGTTCTCACAGACACCGATTCTTATGACAGGGTATCACAATGGTTGCGGTGTATTTTCATCTGTTGAAATGGCAGATACCAAGCAAGCACTGGAACTGTGGGAGCAGAACAACACGGTAGCGCTCCAAAAGGTCGTTCGAGTGCTAGAGATGATCAGGGCTCATATGTCTTCCTCTTCTGTCAAGGCACAGGCCATCATCCTCAACAGTAAAGGATGGTTTCCTAGCATTCAGTTTTTCAGTCTCATTGACGAGCATGAGACTACGCTCCCAATTGATCTGCGTCAGATGTGGAACGAACATTACTAGTAAAGATGATGTCAATTTTGCTTAAACATCATGTGGAATGATAGAGCTCCTTTGAAGACACGTTGTACGTTGGTTACTCTCTTCTGATTGTGAAATTCAGAACAGGGAAAGGATTCAAGCTTCTTAGCGTGTCCGATGCATTGGAATTTCTGTGCGCCATATGGCCAAAGAACGAATAGGACACGCTTTCTTGGTTGTGTGTCTGTCAGGAGTCATCAATGCGAAGAAAATGAATTCGTAGGTAGAACAAAGTGATTGATTATTCGGTTAAGACGCTCTAGATATGGAGATAATCATCCCCTGCTGTCCAGACCTCCGATTCGGACCTGTTGTCAGCTCAAACCTTGTGCATGAGTCTGGTGCATGTGAAGGCCCTTCGAAATTTCTCATGGGTAAGTTGCGCAGCTTGTACTACGTTGCAATCGGACTTAAGACGCATACCCCATACTCCGGGTCACCAGACTGACTTTGCTCAACGCAACCAATGTCAGCGCATGTAAAGAACACTGTTGGAAGCGCGTTGACCACGTTCCTTTGTAAAAGGAAGTGACATTACCAAACATCTAGAACCTTCAACGCCACCGGAGTCAAAAGCCGAGCCTGACCGTTATGTCGACCCCGTGAACGGTGTTAGCCGTTGTGACAAGAACTCGAATGCTTTTGGAGCTCTACATTGTCTACTTGACCTCCCATAAGACAAAATGGTCAATTTTTACGCCAAACTGCATGATATATGGCATATCACTAAAGGGAAGTATGTATTGGTTCATGGTGATCTATAAACAAGATGTAATCCTCTACGACGGTCGTGTAGTATTGGCTCAAAGGAACCATGTACCTGAAACAATAGCACGCATACGGACATGCTTTAATGCGCCGCGTTTAACCCTTGACTTACCCTTGCTTTTCTCTTTGCAAGTACTTACAGCACGCTTTTTGTTGCAGGTATCAGTTTGACTACGGATTTAACTAGCATACTTTCCACTGTCTTCTGCCCGATCAGCGCATGGTTTAGGTATGTAACTTCATCGTCATACGGTCCTTTTCGCAATGTTCGAGCTGTTCGGGTTCCCCGATCAAAGTGATATTTGACAGACGAAGGGTTTGGGGTGAGCCAGTTTGCTTCGCCAAGAAGGCTCTTTTGAGGCATCCTTCCGTACTTCCCAGGACCTCGCTAACGACTGCCGCAAGGAATAGCTGTTTTTTACGACCCTGCAATACTACCGACCACTAGAACAACGACTGTGATCTACTAAATTGTCCATCTGACATACCTACTATGCTTAATCCGGAGAACGGACTTGTAGTCACTCCATGTTTCCTGTCCCATTTTGAATGCGTCCTGTCCCTTTCTTATACCGCTTATGAGCTTCAAGCCTCTCGACACGATTGTCTTGCCGTAAATGTAATTATATTAGCCTGCTTCCTGTATACCTGCAGACCCTTCACGCCGTATGTCTCGCTAATAAATAGCTGCAATGACACGTTTTCTAGCGATGCAATCGCGGAAGTTTACCGCACCGCCGTTCCAAAGATTTCGGGTGCAGCGTGACTTGTATTAATCGCACTGAATCGAGGCGGAAATTTTTCAAGACAATATTCTTTTAATTAAATTGATGTCTTCAATACCCACCCCCGCTTGATCTATTCACACATCACATCAATATGCGAAGAATCCAGTTTAATTCGGTTCAGTTGTGTCAGTGCCCTCTAAGTCCTTATGTATACAGAGCTGGATCAGCAGATCAAGGGGAGACTGAACCAAGTACATACATACATATATTCAAGAAATTTACTTGCCACGCGGCTGATCCGAGGCAAATCAGATAAGATGTGCTGTACCTGAATCAAAAAGTTTCCGTCGCTTGGCGCAAATGACCAGCGCCGTTTAATGGAGTGGACACGCTGAGGCTGTATAGCCTCAAGATAAATGGTACTCACCGATCACTCTTGGAAGGGAATTGATCTCGATCCAAGCCATAATCAGTCTGTACACCGAAATGTAGAAGTGATGATCGGGCTTTTACATGGCGCCACATTTTCTGGAAATGGAGTGAAGAATTTACTAAATTGACCGCTTCTGTGAGCAGGGGTCACACATACAACGATAAGCCAAGCTGCTGAACTTGTTTACCCATGACCGACCTCCGCCAGACCGAAGCACATCCAGGTAGCCTGATGATCCCTACACGTTAATAGAGGATTCAAGGTTCGAAATAAACGCATCTATTACGAGGCTGCAGTAAAAGAATGACGCTGATCTTCGGTCACAACAATTATGACATTCGATCATGCGCCGATATCTTTACCCAATTGGCTAAGAACGATCGATAGGAAGGGTTCGCTCCAGGCGTGCCACATGGTGGTCGATTCGCGAATTGTAGCATATCGAGCCGGGAGTTGGACGATCGACAGCAAAGTTGTTTTGCCACCGAGTTTACAGACTCGAGCCTATGAGACACTTCCGATTCGTCAAAGTCAATATTCTGCTTAACCACGAAATTGGATGTATCATTGCGTTCTAATGAGTTCGATCCCTATCCTCTTGCCTTCTTTCTCGTACCACTTTATGCGATGGGGCATATGAGAACACACTCACGGGCCAGACGCCATTCAGGGGTTAGGATTGATGCCGCGATACACTACAGTCGAGAAAGCTTTGGAAAAACTCTGTAAAATAGCTATTCGACTCCCACGCGTACACTACAAGGAGCGCAATCTTCGGGAAATCACATTTTCTATTACAACGTTGCATTATCCGGAGGAGTACACGTAACAAACAGAGACCCGATAACACTCCGGAATTTGTCTACCGGTACATACACGCGTCAAAAGACCCAGTTTATGTGTGTAAAGCGTATCCATTACAGGGCATACTGCGGAGATACGTTGTAAGAAAACATGTGAGCAAGACTCTGTCTATGTAGGTTCGTGGATTCTTGTCTATTGGACGATAGGGTGAGCCTTGATGAACCAAATATAGGCGAAGATGCACGAGGCAAACTGGCAGAATGATCCAGCGCGCAGAAGAGAGTGTAAAAACTTGACCTAGATTGAGTTGCGAGCTGGCTGGCGAATATCGTAGTAGTTTCCGATCGCGATAGAGCTGAGCCAAGCCACTGACGCCACTTTTCGAACTCGTACATATGACGACACAGAATGCCCGAATCGAAACTCGTACCTCTTTCAAGCAAGTGTACAGCGGATCCACCATTAATGTCGTAATAGGAGGAGCTCTTCCTTGAACACTTAGACCACCTTCTGTGTGTGTGCGCGCGCGTCGTGTCGTGTAGAGCATGGTTTTCTCTCACATGATCACTGCGGAGGACGACATTCCAGCGGATCCATATGACAGTACGAGAAGCGCAGTAATACACAGCAGCGGGGAGTAACATATGTTCTCCAAAGCACAAGTTTCCAGCCGATAAGGCCCGTTAGTCTCAGTGTACGCCAACGGGCGGATCTTGACAAGTGATAATAGAACACCCAAGCGATAACGAGTATCTTCAAAGAAAAGACAACCAATAACAACGCAAAAGAGTATCAGTATCTCTCCGATTACTTCCGATTGGCAGTGGGGAAATAGTCGAAGAATGCGGGGGGGAGGGACCGAATTCGCTGGAAATAAACAAAAGAACCCGTGTCTTCCGTTTCCATTGCGGGACTAGTTTTCGCGCGTCGCGGCTGGCTCGTCGGCGAAACACGGTCCAGAAAAAGTGGGTCTTTTCCACCCGTGCTGCGATATCCAAGTATATCAAAGAAAACCAGTTCGGTTGTCCTTAAAAAAAATAAACACATGTTTCTGGTGGTATAACCCGGCAAGCGACGCATATGGGTTCTAATGCAGGGATTCTGACTCCTGGGTGGAGCTCGGGTCGGTACATGGCCAACGGGGGGGGCCACGTAACGCTGATTCGTAAGGAATGAGTAAGAGAAACGAACGAACCCATAGATGGACTGTGCCGTGGTTGCGTAGCGTCTGACGTATTTTCGTCGGGTGGGAGAGAAAAGCAGACCAGCTGACGAGATGACGCGTCGAATCTTGCTGACGAAATCCAGATGGGGGGTTCCGAATCACGTCGAGTCAGTTCTCTGCGCACCGATGAGTCAAGTTGGGAGAACTCCTCTCTTCATCTAGATAGACTCCAAGAAAAGATCCCGTGTCGGTTCAGTTGACTTGATAGAGTGCAGTCAACATGGACACAACGACAAGGCCTCCAGGATATGCGGCTGTGCCGCGTTTTGTACACGTTTTCTGGTTTTCTTTGCGCGGTAAATCCGGTGAATTTGTCATGCCGCCGGCATCCATCTTTGCCCACAATGTATTTGGCGCCCATTTCCCTGATCTGATCTGCTCTTTGAAGATCTCGACAGCCGGGCATTTCATTTTTTGATGCTTACGCTTATGCAAGTACTTGCTTAAATTGCGTTATACTTATCAATCGAACCTGCATCTATCCCCTGCAAACGAAAAAAGGTTGTCAAATCCGGGGCAGGGCTCTCATCTAATGATTTCGCTTACGAATCATATGAAAGACAAGATTCGTCATCGCCATCGTCATATGAAAAGACGATCAAAGCAGGTCGTAATCAGGGCCTTTATGTCCGACACAAACACTCTCTGAGGATATGGCTTACTCACGAAAAGACTCGGGTATACGGGTGCCCACCACACGCGTCCGGCCCGAATCACGATCTGATAAACAAAAAAGCAAAAGCCAAGGACCCGCGCGCAGTGGGAAGGAAGAATCTCGGACACTAGACTCGCGACCGCGTTGACGAAGGGGGCGTGTGCTGTGGTTATTCTTATCCCTCCAGAGCACAGATGAAGGACTCGGTCCGGAAGGCGAAGTAGCCCAAACGGCCCGTATGAAGGAGAAGAAGAGGAAGAGTAAAAGAAACAAACGTTGGTGTTAAAGAGCCAATCTCCTGAACAGAGCAAAAAATACACACGCACGCGCACGCGTGGGCAGGCCCTCCAAGACCGGGCTAAGCTCGCTCGTTCGCTCGCTGGGTACATCGTTCCCAGAAGAGAAGCGCTTTCTTTCATAGAACCCTGCGACTTACGAGAACCGCTCCCCCGATTCGCCTGGGAAGTTGCCACACACGCACACCCCCACGCACACGCCGCAGCCCAGTCCACACCTGCCCAGCCCACAACCCAAGGCCCTAGGCCAGCTGATTCGCCCATATGTATACTAGTAGAACTTTGTTATCTTCGCCTGACACTTTATCGATCGTTGTGGTTGCCGGCACGATCATGATCGAATTGAGCCGCCATGGCAGGGCGTACTTCATGTGTCTCTGTGTGTGTGTCCGGCGGATTTGATGCTTGGGATAAGTACACAAGTACGGTGTAAGCCCCTCGAAAGACGCGTGATGTTGGGATGATAAGCATTAGGGAGGGATCACGATAGATATCGATAATCTAACCATCCATCCATCGTGTGCATGCACGATGCACACACCATCCTATCTAGTCAGGTCAACCGGTACCCCCAACCCTCTGCCCTCACCTTCCTCTTCCAGCCAGTCTCACAAGCTACAGTCCAATGATCACCCAAAGCGCGTCACATGGGCATAGATACAACCCAACCCATCGCATGGCGCGGCGCTCACTCATGTGCACAATCTCCCCGGACGCGGAAGCGCTCGCCCTACACGTCCCTCCGTGCGCGCACACATCTGGCTCGATAGTCCCACTCGCGTGTTTTTCCGGGATTTCCATCAGGTGTCATATGACAGGCGCGCATGCATGGTTTGTGTCCTGGGACACCCCAGCGCTCCGATATGTCCCGGAAGGCGCCACTTGGTCGTGGCTCCCGGCTTTTGGGTTGGGTTGTGTGTGAGAGAAGGGCAAGGGTGGGGGGGGGCAGGTGGTCCGCGCCGGCTCGGTCTCTGGCTCGACTCGAAGAAAGGATATGTTTTCTCGTGTTGTTCTCCGCGATTGATGAACACCGGAAGACCCCTAAAAGAGAATCTATGTGGTAACACACACACACACACACACCACCGTCTGCATTGCGATTGGGTTCTGATCTGGATTTTTTTACTTTTCACTCGGCCGATCAGAGCGAGGGTTTTTGGCTGTTTGAGATTTCAGTGTTCGAATATGCTTTGCGTGTGCGAACCTATGTAGGATGGAGATGAGGAAAGAAAGGATATTTGGACAGAGCACCACAGACGGGCCTCTCGAAGCATGGCGGCCCAGCCCGTATAAACACCGCTATATCTTCTTATCCGCTCACCCGACTGAAACCTCCCTCCCTCGGGTGCCATCCAATGCGATTCAATCCATCCCATCACAATCGATCGGGGGGACACACACAAGTCCAGAAATACCTAGCCCGCGCAAGCCCCACTCAAAAATACGACAGAGGAAGCTAAAGAAAGAAATAAAGGAATAAGAAAAGGAAGAAAGGAACCCCTCGAAACCGGCCCGAAGATTAAATCAAAATCGCTGGCATTTGCTAGATAAGATCAACCCCACCCCCCCAGTCCAAGAACTACGAGGTAGACGAGGGGTTTACGTCTACGAGACAAGGACCTGGAGTTGGAATCAGATACGACGGTGCGAAGGTATACAGAAAGAAAGAAAGATAGAAAGGAACCCTCGAAACCGGTCCGAAGATTAAATCAAAATCACTGGCACCTGCTAGATAAGATCAACACCCACCCCAGTCCAAAAACAACAGAGTATACGAGGGGGTTTACGTCTACGAGACAAGGATCTGGGAATGGGATCAGATAAGACGGTGCGACGTGCGTCGCGGTTAGCGGGTGCCTGCTCACGGGCCACCCCGCATGGTCGATTCTCATGGACCCGGGTCTGGATTCTGACAGACGACTTGTTGGGTTTGATCAGAAGACGGCGGGCGCATCATTGGGCGTGTGTATTGTATGTATTGTATAGGATGTGGGTGACCCTGACCCAACCCCCCGAGCACTAGGTCGCCGTGGACTGTGGCCAGACCATTTGAGTGCGACAGTGCTCTCAGAGAATCGAGCGTGCAAATCAGGGTCGTGTGAGGCCCGCTCCTGCTCGCGCACAACGTCATCGCTCCAACCTCAAATACGCTCTTAGAATAACATTTAAGCATGTATGCACGGGTGCTAGACCCACCCGCCCAGCGGGTGGGGCCTGGTCTGGAACGTGGAGCGTGGATCGTGTGAGGGAAGGCCCTTGTGCGAACATGTAAACATGTCATTGTTGTGGATCCCCACTCGCCGAGGGCGCATCATTGCCACCACGACGACGAACTGAGTGCCGAGCTCAGGCCTCGGGGGGATCACGCCGCGGCGGAGCTCCTCCGCGTCTTTTCTGTCATGCGGCGAAGCTTAAATGGTGTGTGGTGTGAACGGCGCACCCTCCGTGGTGTTGAAGGGCGTTGGTGCTACATACGCACAAGTCAAAGCAGTAATACACAAAGAGCTTTGTTGTCGAGGTGGTGATCCTCGGGTGGCATTGGGTGGCCCGTGTCCGAGTCGGGCACGCAGAGCTAAAGCAGGCTGGATAGCTGCGAATGCCGTGGCGGCACGGATAAGCAGTGGGAAAACCGTGTCCGAAGAGACAGGAGGACCCCTAATGTCGAGCGCTGGGGCGCCAGTTGGCTTGGTGGGATCACGGGGTGTGCAAGTGCGAGCCGAGTCGGGTTGGACGGTTAGATAGCCGGGGCATGCGGGGACCGTGAGGCAGGGCGAGCTGGCTCAGATCGGGGGCCCGATATGGGCAGCGGGAAGATGGGCGATATAAGAAGAGAAGAAAGACGAGAGAGGACGCAGACATGCTCCAGCGTTCCACGTCGCCCATCTTCTTTGCCCGCCATCCCCCGGCGTCCCGGGCACAGGACATCTCCCGCCTCCTCGACCCCGCGTACTCCTCTGCCGCCTTTGCCACAAACTCGGCCTACGTCGACCGCCATGGCGAGCTCCATGACCCCGACTACCGCCACTTTCCCGTCGCCCAGCCCCGACGCCGCGCCTCCAACATCACCGTCGCCACGCGCCCCCACTGGGAGTCCTTTGACGACGACCAGCAGCCCGAGGACGACCACTTTAGTCCCCGCCGCACCTCCTTCTCGTCCTACCAGCCACGACGCCCCGTCTACTCGTACTCCTATGTTCCCGCAATCGTCATCCCCGACTCTGTCGACTCGGCGGACACCGTGCTCGACGACTGCGACGACGCCTCCCCGCGTCCCAGCGGCGTCTCACGCATCCTCTCACGCACAAAGCGCGAATTCTCCCGCAAACGCCGCTCTCTCGACGGCGCATCCCACTCCAGCGCCTCCCCATACTACACCTCGGCCCTCCTCGCCCCAGACACCCCCACCACCACCACCGACACCGTTGTCTCGGAAGAGCCCGAGCCAGACGCGGCGTCCCTCCACGCCCCGTCCCACCACCACCCGCTCGCCCACACCCTCTCGCGCTTCTCGTGCCACTCTGCCACCCCCATCCACACCGCCCGCCGCCACCGCGCGCGCTCCGCCTCCCCCGACCCCGAGTACTCACCCACCCAGGATCCCGAACACGAGCAGCCCTGGACCCCGACATGCGCCCACGCCCTCCGCCGCCAGTGGCAGTCCGTGTCCCTCCGCATACGCTTCAGCCTGTTCCGCGCACAGCGCCGGATGAAGAGCCGCCTTGCGATGCTATAGCGTTCTCAATTACATTTCCCACCTTTTCGCATTTCTTGGCATTGCATCTGCATCTGCATCTGTACCAACATCTCTCGCATCACGTCCTGGATACCCTCCCCACATGTCGCTCTTGTCTCGCTTATCATTATGCTGCATCTTTCCCTTCTTCTCGCCGTCGCCCTCTTTTTTTTTGCTTTTCGTCGCTTCAGGACGCTCGTTTTCTTTTACGTAGCTTTCCTTCACCCTACTCACACGCAACCGCAGTCGCGCTGACACATGTATGTATACGTATCTACAACAAGCCCTCGACGGGCACCAATCTTTTCTGTACTTTTGTTGACCAATGATATTCCTTTTCGCCTATGCGGAACTGAAAGTGGCGGTCCCAGTGCCTGGTATCGAAAATCGAAAATCTACATCGAAAACCTGGACGCGCATCTTCGAAACGTAATAATATGTCATTTATAATTAAAGCTTTGAATTAGAATAGACGTAGACGTCCGTAGTTTTTTCGTTCTTGCGTTTTTCTTTTTCGTTTTCTTTTCGGCGACGTAAAACTTGTTCATAACCCAATCTCTCGTCGAACCTCTCTCTTTGTCCGTCCTTAGTCAGCCAGCTGGGTGAGTCAGGTCACCCATGACATCGTGAGTCACTTTGTTTCAATCAATACGGGGTCGGTCGGGACGTGGTGTGCGACGACTCTCTAGGTCTAGGAAGTCTGAGCCCGAGTCTTGGGGGTCGCGTCTCATCGCTCGCCAGGTGTGGGTGTGGGTGTGGGTGTATCTCACACACACGACCTCACTCGAACACACCCACGAACACGTGAGCGCGACGCGTTGGACATTTGTATTGAACGAACCCCACCCCACCCCCTTGAATGGGCGGGCGGGCGGAAAGGAAAGGAAAGGACTGGGCGAACCCGCGGCGCCACCCCCGCATTGATATTGTACATAATGTATACGTATATAATACGTTTTTTGGATTGGTGCCCTGGCTTCTTTCCGTGTTTTGGTTTTGGGTTTGGTTTTGCTTTGTCCCCCGCGTGCGTGTGGGGGCGTGGGGTCAATCCGTGCCCCAATCTTTTCTGCACTTTTGTTGATTGACCAATGATATTCCCTTCGCCTACTCTCGTGTGTCTATGCGGAACTGAAAGTGGGGGGCCCCTCAGTTGCTGACTCAGTGCCTGGTATCAAAAATCGAAAATCGAATATCGAAAATCGAAAATCGAAAATCGAAAATCGAAAATCGAAAATCGAAAATCGAAAATCGAAAACGCTGGACGCGCATTGACATCTTCGAAACGAAAACGTAACAATATGTCATTTATAATTAGAGCTTTGAATTAGAATAGACGTTAGTTTTTTTCGTTTTTTCGTTTTTCGTTTTTTCGTTTTTTCTTTTTTTCTTTTTTGACGACGTAAGAACGCCGTGGAAGTTGACCCTTGACCGGGACCTTGGAGGATAAGAGTCAACCCAGTCTTCCGTCGAACCTTTCTCTTTGTCCGTCCTTAGTCAGCCAGCTGGTGAGTCAGGTCACCCTTGACGTCGTGAGTCACTTTGTTTCAATCAATGCGGGGTCGGTCGGGGACGTGGTTGTGTGGCGAGTATGGGTCTAGGAGGTCTGAGTCTGGGTCTTGGAGCCCGAGTCTTGGGGGTCGTCGCTCCGCGCGTCTCATCGCTCGCCAGGTGTGCGTGTATCTCACACACACACAACTCACTCAAACACCCACACACAAACACGTGAGCGCGACGCGTTGGACATTTGTATTGAACGAACCCCCCATCCCCCCCCCCTTGAATGGACGGGGAAAGGAAAGGAAAAGCCTGGGCGAACCCGCGGCGCCACCCCCGCATTGATATTGGTATTAATACTGATGATGTACATAATGTATACGTATATAATACGTAGTTTTTTGAATTTGTGCCCCTGGCTTCTTTCCGTGTTTTGGTTTTTGTTTTGCTTTGTCCCCGCGTGCGTGTGGGGGGTGGGGGTGGGGGTGGGGTACGGGGTACAATCCGTGTGCGTCCTTGTGATTGCTTCTGAGAAATCAGAACCAAACGAAACGGGTGACATAACTAAGTTGTATCCATGATATATTTATATCTATATCTCATCCCGCGGAAGACCAAGATCCCAAATCCCAAATCCCAAATTCAAACAAACAAAGTCCATGGGAAGACCGCACACGCTCACGTGCCCCGGTGAACACTTGCAGTACTCAAAGCTCAGTCTGCACCCGTCTCTCCGCACCCGTCCCAACGAGTTCCGGGCCGGGGGTGGGGGGGCCTTCGTTACGCGCACGTCCACGGGTGCTGTCGGTGTACAGAGTGCGCCGTCGACTCAATGTTCTACGTTCGACGTTCGACGTTCGACGTTCGATGGGGCTCGTGGAATGGAGCAAGGCACGGCTGCTTTTGTTTCACACGTACATGTACACACTAGCTAGCGTCGTACATAGCCGAAACCGATGCTTGCTCATTGAATGGAGCAGGCACAGGGCCGCTGCTTTCGGCATATGTCCTGGTAGTGTAGCCGAGACCCCCGCACTATGTGCATACATACACTTGCGCCCGTCGCCAAGTGCCAAGTGCCAAGCGCACGATCAGGCTCAGGGCGCGCTGTCCCCCCGGGGTTGGTGTATATTGTGTACGAGTCGATTCGAGTCGAGTCGAGATGGCGTTTGTGGTATGAACCAGGTCCCCATTTCATACATACATACATACTGCGAATGGATCCGGACCCGATCGATCATTGATGTTGATAATGAAGGCTGAATACCCGGGGTTTTGTATCGTATCGTATCATATCAGATATGGGTTCGTTCATGATCCATGGAGATTGTGTTGGTTTTTTTTTATGCGTGTTATGTTTGGAATGGAAGGAAGGGTAAGGTTCAGCAATTACCGGCGGTCTGGATTACTTCCCACCCAGCTGTCGAATTCGCGTCGCGACGTAGTGTTATCCTCGGCCGGAATTCATATTCATTCTTCCGGTGATTTCTCCTTCTTGAAATAGCTGAATACATAGCGACAGGCGTCTGAATCATATAGTTGATTCAGATACGCGCCTTTTTTGCATAAGCTGTAACGCTGGTTTCACTGGCCCTCTTACTTCAAATGAGGAACAAGTTCGTTGTACCCTTCCAGACAATCGCAAGTGGCGTCCTCACACAGCCGAGACACCGCCACCTCCACAGCTTCTTCCTGAACCAAAACCCGAGCCCAAGTGAGCCCAACACGGTCACGCAAGCGACTCACTTGAGCGTTCCGCAATGACGTAGCGCCACATGTTCGAGCCTAGGTAGCAGCCCGCCCCCTCGTTTCAGACCGCGTCGGAGGGGCGCCCGATTGATGCGGCGTCAGTGGTCGGAAAGCTCGGGATGTCGCGGTTTGAGGGCGGTGCGGTTTAGGGAGGGCGGCGGTATGTGCGTCAAGGAGTCGGATATCAGGGGTCTCTTTGTACGAGGTTAGAAGATGACACTGATAGAGGGTTCAGGCTTGTGTTTTGTCGGTGGATATAAATGTACATGTCTCTGACAGATGTTTCTGTACAATGAACAACAAACGAATGATCGTACCATGAAAGTTGGTGATGTTTCGATTACTGACTTGATACATGTAAATGACGCAGGAATTCCATAGATTTCTGTTGAGCCCTGGACATAGATTCTGATGTTGAACTGGTCCAGCTCTGAGTCAGACGAAAATGTGACCGAACACGATGTTGATGTTTCAAGCTTAACATCATAGAAGAGATGCATGTTCTCCTTGGTATCGATGTCAACGTGGCAATACTCAAACTGACCGTATAATCCGATAGCTCGAGCTCGAGAGGCAGAATGACCTAGTCTCTATCATCTGATGAAAGCATTTCCAGATCAAGCCATCATGATTAATAGCACACGATGGAAATTAAAAGCCGGATTATCAACAGCAGAAAGGACGCAGTCTCGTGATGCACCTCATCCGTTATACAACTTGCCTCAAGCTGGCCATGGCCAACCAAGGAATTTCCCAATCGATGACACATCGATGGAACTTGCCAAAGTGGGAGCACTCCTGGTACAAAAGAGTCGGAACAACGGAAAAGAATCATAGATTGCAATGGGCACCTGATAAGATATGATCAAACATGGTGTGCGGAAAAGAAAAAGCTTATCAATGAGGGTGCTGTCCGGAACTTGGAAAAAGAACAGTCGAAAGAAAACAAAGCACCCAGGTAGGTATCTCAAAAGGTCATGCTCCGACAGCCAACGTCTTCCATTGTAGCAAGACTGAGCCTTCATCGGAAAATTCTAAACTTCTGCGAACCAGGTCAGTTGTTACCCACATATCCCATTTTGAGGAAGGTTTCTCGACATGCACACTAGTCCAAATTTGTGACATCTGACTAGCAGGAGGAGACATATGGCCGTGAATGGAGACTTCCTGCCAGGACAGGTGCGTGGTGAGAAATTCAATTCAAGGCGGTGCGCTTCGGGTACTGCGCGGGGAATCTGGAACTGCGGAGTAGTCGAGCTCAGGGAACGCTCACGAACTTGGGACACACGGCCGTACGCGCGCGCCAGTACAATAGGCAATACAGACATACCTGTACATAACTTACCATCTTTGCGAATCTTCTCTTCTCAGGCCTGCGTTCATTCCCGCTGTCACGTTCCCGACCTCGCTGTAGTGCAGTCAGTTACGAATACACCAAAGCGGGGGCCGCGGCCCGCAGAGCGAAAAACAGGTGGTTCTCCCACGAGCAATGCCACCTTGGGCGCCTGGGTTGCAAGTGGTATCATGCATCTTCTGTTCCAAAGAAAGATAGGGCCGAGAGCGTGCAGCCAGCGTGGAGGGGCGCCATAGCTGCGCACAATGCAGGGGTGGTCTTGTCCTCGTTCGTCGGCCGAGAATGAGTCGATCATGCTGCTAGGGTTGCGCACGAGGCGGGAGGCGCACTTGTTGGAACAATGGGAGGTGGTATACGGCCTCCTCAAGGCTCACACGAGGACAAACTAACTTTCCTGATATGGAAACCTTCCACATATCGCTGTGTATTTTGGAGATAGCGTCTGCGACCCTGTGAAATCGTGCATTGCCTGGTGTTTCCGTTGAGTGGGTCAGATGATATGAGTTCAGCCTCATTCTGGATTGTATGATTGTATCTAAATACTCAATTCGAGCTGATCTACGCTAGTTCGGATGGATAGTTATCATGCGCCATAGTGAACTATTGTCACTGTCAAAACAACACAAATATACCTATACTAGTGCAGGGTTGTGGAAGTCTATGAATTGACTTGCCACGACCACGTGTTATGCGAGAGCGGTATATTATCTCGAGAACCTCACAGCTGTACTCACAACCAGGACGGGAAATAAACAGAAGAAAGGCAAAAGAAAGAGTACATTGTCAAAGAATTGTAAAATTATCAAGTAACATGAGCTATCTCTCTCCCTGTAATCGCTACCACCTTCCAATGAGTGAAGTGTATCATCTCAACGGAGAAAGAATGATGGTGAACAAGTGTCTGATGCATGTTCTGCCATTTGAGCTGAATACACCAAGAACGCAATGATATTCGAAAGTCTTCATTCGGTGGTGACAAGCGTTCCCACAAGAAGCGCTCAAGAGTGGGAAGATGACAAAGGGGTGAAGTCAAAGGAGGACAAAAAGTATCAATGATGGTCAGCTATTTCCGGCATCGTCGCAAATCCTACCACAGCATATTGATGTAAATGTCAATGCAAAAGTAGCCGAGTCAATTCGTCATCGTTCAGCTCATCGCTGAAATACCGTCACCGGTGTCTACGCGGACATGCAAGTCTTTCCTCGGCTGAGTGATACAAGCCTAAGAAGACGACGAATAAGTCTAAGGCAAACAGTGTGTTCTACGGCGATTGCGAAGTTCTCGGAACCCCTGTCCTAGTGCAGGAAGATATTCACCGAATGATTCCGAGAGAACTTCAATGTGGCTGGGCGCCTGGGAGACAACCAATCATGAGATCAGGAAGGACATCGGGTGAGAAAGTCTACCGACAAGCCTTCATCACAACGAGCCAGTTCAAGCGCACTCGACGGAGGTCTGTCGAAGCCGTAAATTTGTCATCTGACTCACCACGCTGCGATTATAGCTAGTTCTCAAGTTCGGGAGTAGACAATCATCTTGAGGAGATATGCGGCAGCAAGTTGGCGGAAAAGTGTCCGCTAACTTAGCTTACAGTGGGTTCTAGGGTCCAGCCCGCGAAATCGCGAAATCAACGCTTTTTTTCTCTCAGAAGTCACGTTTGACCATGTGACAACGTCTTTTTTGGTAACCTCCATCTTCCGACCACTTCTGCTCTGCTTCATCTCTCCTCTTGTACTCACCAGATCAATCCGTGGCGGGCTCTGTAAGGCTCACTGCGCTACTGCACTCGGGATACTTGACGTTCAGACTCAATAACGATCACGTGGAAAAATATAAACTCCCTCCCTAGTCACAGAGTCCAGGATATCAGCGCTAACTTCGCTTCTTCCCCCACACGTTATCTAATACAATCAAAATTGTATTCGAGCTAGCTTTTTGTATAGAACTGGTTATCAACCAGTGGGCTTCTTCAGATCATCTGTTCATTTTGTTTGTTTTACCCTCTTGACCATGCATGAGCTTGAACCATTAAGTATCGTATCTCTCGAATTATCTCGCGAAAAGCAACCGGTGACTTCTCCAATGTCCGAAGATACTGAAATGAGTACTTTAGCGCTTAAACTTGATCAATGTGTGGAGGTTTTCCGGTTCATCGGCATTCGAAGCGCGATCTTGTGACTCTTCTTGCTCTATTCTCATACTATAGGGAATTTCTGTCGTTATCGGTGTCTCAAGTTTATCCCGTGATCCCGAGTTGAAGCCTCAGGCGCCTGAGACCTAGTGCTAAAGATATTCTGGCCGGTTGACTGTGAATCACTAATCCACGAAGCTATATCTAACTTGCTCGCTTTCCATATCAAGTTGACCTTTCCCCACGCTGATAACGGAATTTTAATGTGAATGGTGCTTATGAACAGTTTTCGCAGGAATATCTATCCCGGAAGGCATCTCCCGCATGTGTATCAGGCGTATTCCGAGAGTCCACTTAGGAGTAAAACTGTTGGTATCTACTGTTTCTACGTCTCAGTCCTGAAGGGCGTGTTACGGATCCGTCACCAGAGTCATAGGGTTAGGAAATTGTTGCCAACCACTTTAATGCATCCCTTGTCAATGCGTTTCTACGATTAGAGGATGCGAGAAGCGGATTATGTTCACAGCTTTCCGGCGTTTCAACGGCTGATTAAGCAGGACCAAGTATGTCTTGTCGTAATCTTGATTTTGCCGGTAACTTGCGAACCCCTTCTGCCCATGATCACCGGGTATTTCATTTCACTGGCTGTCGCGTACGGGATTATTTTGTTTACCGGTCTTTTACAACACGTTGACATCTTCTTGTGGGAAGGAAAAACTGCTCGCTTGCTATCTTCTGAATGAATCGGGTTAGTCATCTCGTTATGCTGGTCCTTCGTTCTTCAAACTAACAATCAAACCTCAAATCATAGAAAGATTACACGGGACCCAATCGGAAGAGGCCTTTCAGAGTCTATTTAATTCATCCTCTCCTTTAGGTGCAATTCATCATCAAGACTTTCGATCTACTTGTCAACATGTGCAGGCACAGTAAGTCCTTCTATTTGTGTTCATGCAATCTTGGCTACTTACGATCGAGGTTCCACTTATTTTAGAACTTGAAGCCGAGAGGAAATAGTTTCCGCTCATGAGAATACAGGATAAGCAGAACTTGATGACGACTTAACAGATATCAGAAGATACTACCTAGTGGAGACTTTGGGTTCGTGAACGATACAGTGCATCCTTGATATCTACCTAACAACATCCGTCTTTTTATCGAGGTAATTTAGGAAAGCATCCATGAGTCAACTAGAGAGCCATCGATTTTCACAGTAAATGTTGCAAATGTTACAGTCGAACGTTATCTTCTGAGGTACAGGTCGACTACTTCAGGTACGCTTTCCTAGGTGTTTGTATAACTTGCTTCAGTTCTGATTCCCGGGCAGGATCGGTTCATGATGAGAAAATACTATGATAGTCTTGACGCCATGATCCAGTGTCTCGAAGAATCCTCTAGTAATCTAGATCAAACCATGGGTGCTCTCTGCCTTTTGGCGATGCATAATAGAACAGTGGTCAGTTTGATCACCTCGGTCAAGTTGTGATTACTGGTGAAGGTTCTTCGTTGGGGACTTACCTCGCAAGCTGAAAAGGGAAAGGAAGTCAATACTCTTCGTCAATACTCTTCAAAAATACTCGATCGCAGTTAAAAACTTGATTTACGCTCAAACCCGGTGCCAATGATCTGGTTCACCACCTCTTACCGCGACTATTCCAGAGAGGTGAGAAGTTATTTGGACTTGATATCTCATTTAGCTCTACAGCCAATATATGGCAAAGAGTCGACGGTTCGAACGAAAATTCCCAACGTCCCGATGACTCGTAGCTTCAATCCTTGTTCTGAACTACTTCAACTATGGGACCTGTTTGATTTCTTCCTGAAGCTTGGAATCACGAGCTTTGTTGGGCAACTCCATACCACTTTGAATTTATTCCTCTCTAGCCCGATTTCTAAGCACTCGGCTTATTCACTCTCGGATTCTACAGTCGGACATTGTGGTCATGTGCTACGTTATATTTCCCATTTTCCATCGTCATTCAATGCAACTTGAGGCTTCAAGGCTCTGTTTCACTGTGCGTGGGTCTATCTAGTCATATTGTCCCATGCCCTTTGTCCCTACTTTGGTATATTCTGAAAAATGTGTGTTTCCGGTCATGGTGGCTCTCATACTGATGGTAGCGCGGTGCATGTACTATTCGGCACTTATACAAACAGCCTGGTCAAGCCGATTTATTTCACCTGATGAGGCTACGTCTTATTTTTACTGTCGTGATGGAATTGTCTCTACTGCCGTCATTTTATATGGTGATTCTTCCTGACCAGGAATGCATTCAAATCACCTTCAAGGGCTGTTCTTCTACTTGACTCAATCTCTTCTCTAAGGCTTTCTTCTTTCAGACTTTCAGCCAAATCTTTCAATGGTTGAACGCGCATTGTCAGGAGGACGAAGCGATCTCTGTTTGAGGTTACACGACATGTAAAAGACATACGTATCTACGATTTAGTCTTTAAAATCTCGTTTAACGAACTTCATACGTAAACAGACACTATCCACTTTCAATTGTCGTTTGAATGAGTCACGGAATCACACCTATTGTGTATCTATTCCCCTGTTGAAAGCATTGATAGGTTTGACCGCGTGTTGTCTGGGCGTCTGGCTGTTGTTGACCGGGACACTCGCTGCGGCAGACGTTGCTTGGCCCTTGCTCTTAGGCTCCCAGGACGCAAGCCACGTTTTCATGGAGGCGAGGGCATCTGTTTGAACCTTGAGCACAGTGGCGTCAACCTGTCCGGATCTGGTGAGCAAGTCCGAGCAATGGAATCCGTCGCCTAGTCCGATGGGTTGCGAGTCTGTGCTCGGCACATCGGCATCTGTGGCGGATACTGTAGCATCCTTCCATGGGTCACCTGTAGGGAAGACGCGAATTTTAACTCAAGATATGCCAGTCGTTGGTGTTAAGGATCTTACGCGTTCCAGTGGCGAAGAAGAGACGGTCGAGTCTGACATCCCAGCCTTTGTATAGTTCGTTGGTACGATTGACCTGTACATTGACTGTATCTGGGAATGCGTCGGGGAACATCAGCTTGCATTGTCGCTGTAATTAAAACTTGTCAATATCTACACCACTGGGACGATCAATGATGACTCACCAGGTCATAAGGGGGCTGGACGAGGCGCGTTACGAGCGTGGGGTGTCCTTCAGGTGCGCCTTCCTATTTAAAGAGAATCGATAAATTATCAGTTTTTTGAGTACATAGAAAGACAAGCCTGAAGGTATCCAACTTCGTTGCACCTGTTCACGAGTTAGTTGTCTAGGACAGTAACATATATAGGTGCGCTTACACAATCCAGAACCAGGACCGATTTGCATCATCAACCTCTGTATCAGTGTAATAAGATTGAGTCCCATCATACGTCCCCAAACAGTCCCTATAGAGGGCAAATAAATCCATTAGTTTCTTACATGTACATTTTGATAACTTACACAGGGTCAAAATTACCACAAACTGAGAATTGTAAGGAACAGGGTCAATTTACGAAGGCAAGCAGGATGTGCACACTTACGTTGTTCGTAGAATGTGTCCCTCCAATAAGCACCCCAAGCATCCAGAGCGTGATCCAAGCCCCAACCAGACTCAGGTGCAACCTCGCCGTTCTTGACTTCTAACGCATCGCAGAATTGGTAGAACCGTGTTCCCGGTCCTGAGTAAACTTGCAGGGACTGCCAGTCCCACAAGTTGTTGCGTACTAACAGGCAACAGTTATCACCATAGTCTCTCTAAATATGGCAAACTTACGAGCACCGGCGACATCATCCAGGTGTGTCATGTCACCCAGACCAAAGTTGTCTTTGATGGCTTGAATAGCAGTCTCATTAGACCCAGTGAAGACTTCGTCGACGTGTGCGATCACAGCCTGGACGTCAGCGGAGCAATTCTGTGGCATGTTGAGACGGACCGGCTCGAAGTATTCCCAGAAGTCCCTGCAAACAAATTCAGTGAAAGGAAAGCCTAGCGATAGCTGGAAAACTGACAGGATGGCTTCGACAACACCGGAAGAGGAGTAACCTGCCCAGAAGACGCCAGGTTTGCTGTGAACTGCATTAAACACCATGTACGACTTCCTACAAAGAAAGACCTACTTGACCATTGTCCAGCTCGTGAGAGCCCCTTCAACCAGTCAGCATGTATTTTGTTATCAGAAATAGGTTGATAGATACCTGAATAACTTCCTCCAGTCAAGATCCACGGCGCCACATCTGGTCCTAGGTTATCACCACCAGGCATCGGTAAGTTCACGTTTTCAGCGAAATAGACCAAATCATCAATCGCCTGCTGCAGGGTGTGTAATTTTAGACTCTCCACTGTCAAATCCGGGCGAGGGTTACTGAGGCCGTAGAATCTGTGTTCCATTACTATCACGCTGGCGTTTTGTTGTTGCGCGATTAGACCGTTGATGGAGCTGTTAGTGAGGTAGGTGAAGTAACCTTGGGTTTACATGGTAAGGAGAGAGGAGAAAGAAAGTAAAGAGGAAGGAGGATACCGTCAGCGTTGGTTTCCCCAGGTGTCATCAAGATGATTGGCCCGCCTGTAATTGGCGGGGGTTACTCTTACCGTTGCATTAGAATAGGGTCCTAAAGCGTACCGGGTTCATAGAATTCGTAGGTGTGCCAGAAGCGTTGTTTGAACGTCCCAAGCGAAGGATTGTTGTGGTCGATGAGCTGGTCGAACTCGTATGTTGTGCTGTACGGAGGAAGTACCGTCCCATTGCGACTCGTGACAGGATCGTCTGATTTCTCGAAGGGTACTTTCGGGAGGAAAGGTCGGTTTATCATGTTACCGTGCATCCGCCCGTCGGGGAGCACGGCGCCTACGAGCCGTGCCAGCACGAGACTACACAAAGAGAAAGAGAAAAGCATTGGGAATGGAGTACCGAATGACTTGAAAGGCCTCTTATATGCCCTACTTAATTGACGGAAGAAGGCTAGGGATGAGACTTGATCTTGCAGTCGACAGAGGCATATGAACTGCCCTTATAAATACCCCGGAGAAGACTCGCAATACATATCGGTTCCATATGTATTGATATCAGATACAACACCTAGTGGTGTGGATATGTCCGTCAACATGCGATGTTACGCACAGCTATTGGCCAAGGAGATGTAAATTATTCTTGGATTCTATCATCAGATTGAAAGAAGGCAAAGATATCATGTGTTCGAGAGCGTGGAATCCAGAGCCCGCTTCGGGTGTGTAAAGCTGTCTTGTGGAAAGATTTCCATGTGCAGGTGAGCGTAAATCATGGTTCTTCGTGTTTCTCATTTTTCAAGATAGTAGTATTGCACACCATGATCATGATGAAGAACCTTGAGCGCCATGAATCAGAATTTAATTATGTCGCTTGGAGCTCCATGATGGATGGAAGACAAATGCTAAAAGTATAAGGCCATCATCATGGCGGCACGATTTCCTGAATGCACCGCCGAAACAATTACATCCATACTATTGATACAAGCAGACGTACCCGCAGTATATCTATTCGGTACCAAGAACATCAAAGAAGCCGAGTGCTATCAGTATCAGATACACTGAAACATTTCTAACATGGAAGTGCGAACTGTTGAATGTGTGGGATTACAGGCTTCAAGTCTGAAGTCGTATTCGTCTTGACAGGATAAGAATCGTGAGGACAATCAGTTCCGAAATAAGCTATTTTTGACGTGCTTGACGCTAACTGCACTGCCCAAGAGCTACGTGTATAGAGACATTCTATATTCGCTGTTAGTGCTCTGGATTCCTTGATACAGATGAGCATAACCACAACCCCCAGGTATGATACGTACTTTACCCGGTGACAGAAATCTTGCGATCAAAATAGAAGAGCATGGCTTCACGTAAGTCACTTCATTCCTTGGATGTTGAACCTGAATTCGGCGCAACGTCCTGACATATTGAAAGCATCTCAGACCACCAGAGAGAAGCTCACGATAAACCTCATTCCAGACAGGCTGCAGGAACTGTTATCTTTCCAGAATTTTCAGGTCAGCACTGGAATTCGAATTGATGGGCCAGTTTTGTATTTGTGCATATTTGGCGGGAGACGTAGTTGCTGACGATATCCACGAAAAAGTTTCCGCTCTGCCTGTTGCCATCGATTGGAACGACATACAACACGAAAAAGCTGGAAAATCAGCCACACAGCTGGTTAAAAAGCTATACCGTAAGTAATCTCGTGGTTCACATATTGCTTCATGAAAAATTGAAAATAAACGTTTAGGTCATGTATCCCGATCCGTCGTCGTCGTCGTCGTCTACGACGTTTGCAGCGCACTTTCCAACACATAATTATGTGTATACAAATGGAGTGACGCCGCTTTCACCGCTTCCAAAACAACTTTTTATGCCTCCACCGGATCCCTACTCTATGCACCATCAGAAACTTTCCAATTCACACCATTCATCTGCATCTCATTCTCCTGTTCCTGTTCCCGCCCATCTGCCCCTTGTACCTGCGCCACCGCCACCCGAACCACAACCAGTCCATTCTCCTCCTGCCCCTTCCCCCCCTTCACCACCACCTCAACCTAAAGTCCAAAACCCGGTCATAGAATGGGCTGTATGGTCTCGAAGGCCGCAGGATCCATCTCAAGCACCGGGAATCATCATTTCTCCAGGTGCTATGCCACCAGCTTATGTTGTACAACATGCCTTAGAACTACCCACTCCACCATTGACTCCAGTTTTGTTGATTGAAGAGCTTGAACCCGACTCATCATACCCTCCGCTGCAAATTGAACCTCAACTTGATATTGAGCCCGGGCATGAACACGAACATTCTCATGAATCTCCTATCGGCGAATCGGAAGCTGCGCCGTCCTCAACCGTTCCATCATCAAGCGTGACAGAAACCACAGATCTGGACACACCAGCGGCCGCCTCTCCTGTCTCTCCCGCCACTTCTGTCACATCACTTTCGGTTTCCCCGGACAATAATGCATCCAAGATCGTTTCTATTCCATCGACTTCTCCTGCTACTGTACCTTCTTCGTCTTTACCGCCACCGGAACCTGTACACACACCCACACCTGTCACGCCTGCTCCAAAACAATCATGGGCCTCTCTCTTTCAACCCAGCTCTTCAGCTCCTCCTGCCCCCGGCCAAAAACGTCTACCTACTTCTAATGTCGTTGGCATCTCCATTCCCGCTTCTACACCTCAAGAGTCTCTGTCGATACCTTCAAATTCCAGCTCGCAACTCCAACAACAAACATCATTTGCTCATCCTGTTCTCTCTCTACCACACACAAAACGTCAGGAGCTTCTAGTTCTCCTTATGTCTGCACCAGAAAACAGTAATGCCCCCGTTATTTTACCCCGTGGTTTGATCAATTCTGGCAACATGTGTTTCGCAAACTCTGTCCTCCAGGTCCTCCTCTTCTGCCCACCGTTCCATCGCCTGTTCACCGAGCTTGGGCGGTACGGATTTGGGTTCCGTGCAGGTGGCGAGAAGGAGGTCAAGGGGCCAACGCCGCTGGTCGACGCCATGGTCGAATTCGTACGCGAGTTTTCTCCGGCTCCAAGAAAGGCTGAGCGTGGTGCCAAGGTCAGTGGTTCTATGAATGGAAAAGGAAAGGGGAAAGAACGTGACGAGAGTGGTGGCGAGGTAGACGCTGAGAGCGAGACAGCATTTTTGCCTAGTTACGTGTACGACGCGATGAAGGAGAAGACGGTGTTCGATGGGATGCGTAGTGGACAGCAGGAAGACGCGGAGGAGTTCCTCGGATTCTTCCTTGATGCGTTGGAGGAGGAACTGGTTGCCGTTGTCCAAGCACTTTCAGGGTCACCGCCACCCACGAAAAAGGCGAAAGTAAAAGCGAAGAAGACGGCGAGTGGTGTGGAGGAGAGAGAAGTCGAAGAGGAGAAGGAGGATGGTTGGTTGGAGGTTGGGAAGCGGAATAGGATGGTTATTACACGCACAGTACGTTCCATTTGTCCCCTTTTCTTACCGCCTGTACGCGGTTGTTCATTGCCTGGACATAGATAAAGGCAGTCGACACACCCATCACCCGCATATTCGGCGGCAAAGTCCGCTCAACACTCAAATCACCCAACCAAAAAGATTCAACAACAATTGAAGCATGGCGAGCACTCCGTCTCGACATACAAACAGACTCAATACACACTGTCCAAGATGCTCTCGCGCATATGGCTGCGCCGCAGCCTCTTGAACTCGACTCCGCGCGTCAAGCGTCGATCCAGCACTTGTTAGAAGCGCTTCCGCCTGTGCTGGTTGTCGCGTTTAAACGATTCTTCTATGATAAAGATGTAGGCGGTGTTGTCAAAGTAGGGAAGGCTGTGCAGTGGAGTGAAGAGCTGGAGGTTGGCGGCGAAGTCATGGCGCCGGCACTAAGACGGGGGCCGCCAGCGCAGTATAAGCTTTTCGGAGGTATGTAACACTCTCATTTACCTGAGGTTTGTTCCTGACCTACGAAATTCGGTTTACTATAGCTCTGTACCACCACGGCCAGTCTGCGTCCGGTGGACACTACACGTTGGATGTTCTACACCCAGGGCGGAACGCCGCTGAAGGATGGATGCGCATCGATGATGAGCTTGTTTCTGATGTCCGTTTGCAGGATGTGTTTGTGCCTCAGCATGAAGATGAGAATAAGGCTGCGTATTTGTTGTTCTATCGCAGGATTCGGTAGGGGGTCATTGGTATAGCAGGTAGTTTGACATTCTGTTCTTGCACACTTTCTCTTCAGGAAAGCATCGTTCTTGTGGATTGTGTTTAATACTTGCTAGTTACGAGCTTACTGGTGTGCTTCCAGTGCTCAAAGATGTATACATACACGTAGCATGCAAGCAATGGATTATGCTTTTGAGATTGACGAACAAATGAAGAAAAGATGGAATATAGGAGGATCATGACGTCTCTGAGTCGTTGACAAATTTACATAACATATGGAGATGTACTGATGGATTATGATTACGACTCAGTGGCCATGCGTATGAGGGACACTGCTTCCGCCGAGCGTGGACGAATCGTACATTTGAAGGGAAGTGGATGACTACTCGAAGCCATCAATACATTGTCATTCTAGGAGGGAGCACTACTCACGAGATAAGGCCTGAGTTATATTCCTTAGAAGGCTCTATTGTACGACCATCGTCGTCAATAGCCTTAGACAGGGTAAACGTCGTCAGTATGGATGCTGCGGCGATCCAGATCGATGAGTTTGCCATGTGGCGAGCAGGACATATTCTTTCAACAGGAACTTTTGTCGGTCAGAGTGAAGCCTTTGCTTTTGTCTGATGCTCACCGTCTTCCAAATCCGAATACTGCGCTGGGATCTCGGATTTCCTGGTTGAGCTTGCCGTCTTTCATGAAGCGATCCGGTTTGAAGATATCAGGATTAGGATAAATTGTCCTAATGACGATAAGAATTACGTTAGAGCTCACAACGAAGTGTTAGTAACGCACTCGTCATGGAGGATGGCCCTTCAAAATCACGTCGTGAGAATACAAGTGGAGGTACGTGTGTAATAAAGCCATCACTCTTACCAGGCATTCCCGATGACAGTAGAACCTGCAGGAATACGGTAATTGTCATAAATATCGTCATCAGTAGCATAGTGTGGGACCGCTGCTCAACGCCACAAGTCAGATTCTGATAAAATTATTTGTCAGGAATGAGACCAAACCGAGTGGGACTGGAGGTTTCCATCTAAAGGACAATTGACTAATTCTCTTCATATACTTGCGCCTGAGGTTAGCACATACCTGAGCACTTCTTTCACAATGGCGGAAATGTATGGTAGTGCTGGTTCATCACTGAAATTAGGTAACTGTCCAGGAGGCAGAACACTATCTATTTCCTCTTGTGCTTTCTGTTGCACTTCTGGGTGACAAACCATGGCTAAAACAAGGGTGTTCATAGCTGACACTGTCGTGTCTGAACCGCCTATAGATGAAATCAGAAGGTAGCAGCAGAGATTACCTGGGTGTTAAATCACCTTCATATAAACTTGCTGCAGTATCTTGTATCATACGTTGCTGAGTGTAAGTATCCTCTGCCGATGATTCCAGACTTTCTAGACAGTACGAGATAAAGGAAGGCTGCATGGCTTCTCCCTTGACCTTTGGAACCATGGTAAGGAACAGGACAAGAGAAATGAAGAGGTGCGAACCAGACTCTGCTGTATGGCAGAAAAGGGCTTTTCAACCACTTGTATGGTAAAACCCCGCCACATCCTGGCTTTTCTCTTGAAACCTGCACCAGGCATCCACGCAGGTATGTATTTGAGCAGAGGGATGAACTCGACTAGGAATTTTCCTGGGATTGTGACCTCGCTCATTCCATACATTGCAGTTTCGGCAGTCGCGATGTACGGATCGTTCTCCGGCAGGACATCGATACCATATGCAACGGACATTATGATAGCTCCCGCAAGGCTTGTTGATGAGGCAGCGATTAGAAAATTAGGGTCAAGAGAATTAAAATAATGCCTTACTCTCGTAAATGCTTTGCAAAATCATCCGGCTGATCGAGAAGACGTTGAAGCATGCGTCGTGTGCACCTGACTTCCTGTGGTTGGTATCTTTCGATACTGCTAGGATTACATTCTAGAAAATTATCCGTCATCAGTGTAAAATTACCGCCATAAGAAGTTTCTTGACGACCTCGATGAAATAAGCGCCTACGAGCTTTCCAAGCATCACCATAGGGCATAAAGGTAAAGAGCCAACCCCATTGCATTCTATGCACCAAAGACTCCAATTACATGTATACGACAGGAATGGTTCTAGCTCACAGCTCGTTCAACATAACGAACCGCGGTCTTGGATGATATCTATCAGTAGATATACGAGAGGCTGATCATAGGGCAACTGTGTACCTGCTGGAGTAGTTTGTGGATCTGTTTTCAAACAGCTCGTTTGCAGCTTCCAATGTATTGACGACGACTATGCTTCGTCCGAGTGTATTGAGACATATGATGTCCGAGTCTGGAGGAATTGGAAGAATCTCGGCTAGTCAACGACACAATACTCACTGAATTGTCGTCTCCAATTTGCGTAAGCGATCCATTCGAAGGAGCTTGGCAGTCCAAAGAGATTACCGACAATAGGTAATCCTCTGGGACCAGGAGGAAGGGAAACCTTTGTAAAGCGTCTTTTGAAGTGGAGAGTAGCTACAATGCATGCTGTAGTCAATACAATGATTTGCAAAGAGGACGGCATGGTGGTATCAAGAAAGTTAGTGGGTGTTTTCAGCTGAGCTACCAGGATGCGGCAATCTCGATGATAAGAAAGATGAAGGATTCGGCCCGAGTTTCGAAAGACTTCGCTTGGTATGGAGTACGACCAACCACCGAGCTAGGAAGGCAAGGTTCGATGTCAACCAGTCTTGGATGTAGCCAAAGATAAAATCAACCTTATATGTTGATTCCAGGTTCTTCCATACGAGTTCCATTACTAACGCGTTTATCATGATCGATATATTGGGTACTCTGCCCTGCGAAATGAGATCAACAAGCAGCGGTCGGTCCGTCGAAGAGAAGTCCAGAAAGTCCAGGATGTCACGCGTCAAAGAAGCTTGCCCTTGCATGGGTATGAGGAAAATGGCAAATAGATATTCACGCTTAGGAAGAGAAAGAACTTGACAAAATGTATAGCTAGGTTGAATATTGGGAACTCAGATATCTGGTGAGGATATGGTTGCAGTATTATTGTTTGTATATGATCTTTTGTAACAATTAAGACGGAAGGACCATAAGTGGACTGAGTCTGATAAGAATGAAGTTTACTTACGGTTGTGTCTGGAGAAATGATTCGAAGGGAACTACTCCCTCTGTCCTAGCCTCCGTAAACAGTTGCTGCAGTTTCTTACGAGAGTTAAGCCTGCATGTAACAGTAGTCAGGCCATCATAAACGGAAAGGACTTTGGCAGACAGATGATATCAACGTACGCAACCTACAGTATATTAGACAATATAACATCAGTGGGCACATCTAAAAACCATGACAGCTACTGGCACTTACCAACATAGAGTTGACATACACTGGAATGGGTAAAGATTAAATAGATTAAAGATGGATAGTAACAATGCCCACAACACACATTTTGTGCTGGTATAGATGAAAACTAGTTGTTACCACACATAGGCATCAAATTAATCGACATTTTTTTATGAGTGACACACCTGTATAAAGGAGACTTGAGGAAGGAGTAACATAGTACTGAGACAGACAAGTTCTCTTCAGATAACCTATTACAAGTTTTATTCAGCTTTACTTACACTTATAAATATACAGGACGCGATGATACTCGTCAGTATTCCATTACCCAAACTGTGATGTCCATTAATGAGTTCGCCGTACCACAGATCAGTTGATGGAGCTGACCTGAACATGACCAGACGGTTGATCACATTTTCGGACCTAAGGACACAACATGGACAAATCTCTCTCAAACCGGATGAAAAAGGGGGCTCACGTTTTAAAGCCAGTGCGCATATTGTTTAGGAAATAGACAAGAGATACGCTTATGGTCACATCACAGGCAATATTTAAGACCAAATACACTGTGATCAAGTGCTTCCTCCGACATAGAAGTCAAGGCCTGGCATGCATCTTGAGAATTTCCTCACCTGTAGTAGCGTTGTCTTGAAATCTTCCAAAAATTGATGGCTGTACCTGTATGAAAGCTTCAGCATCATTATTACTGGGAAAAGGGATACAAACTCTAAAGAGTTGATTTCTAAAGTGATAGTCAACCATATGTGAATCAAAAAAGTTCAAATCCAATGAAAGTTCGCCTTACTCAGCCCAACAGCTGGCCAAGATCCAGTGAGAACGTCTGAAGAACAACGTTCAAAACATACCCAATTGAGTAAGAGATATGACAAGCTACAAGGGGGTAATTAGTATTTGAAGTTTGCAGTATACAATGGAATAGCACCTACTGTAAATGCAACGAGGCCTTGTCGCCATCGATGTCCTGCACTGACTATAGAAAATTGGTGAGACATGCAACATCAAATGATAATACTTACTACGGTATATTCTCCACGTGTAGAAGCTAGTCATACAGTGATTTGTATCACATTGGTACTGAATAATATGAGCATACCTCTGAACCGCTGATGTGATGGTAACCTATAATATCATTGTTAGTAATAGCCACAACATTGAACAGAGGATTGAATAATAACATACAGTGACTGCAAAAGTAAGCTGACAAAAGGTATTTAGATTTTACATCAAACATTTAGACATAGTGAAATAAACGTACTGCAGATCCCCTAGAAAGAGAAGGTCAAGATCATTGCAGACACTCAATATCATCGACTGACAAAGGGACATCAAAAGCTGTAGATGTCTTCTCCGGCATTTTACAAATGATATAGAGATAGTGGTTTGCATGCATTAGGAATGCTAGCTGTGCACCCTCCACAATACTGATATGAGCCCAAATTCAGATTGCTGAATCAAAACTGTTGCCTTTATAGAACTCACACAAGCACTGCGACCTGTGGCACCAGATGGTTGTCAAGAGGTGTACCCAGAGGGAAGCAACTCACTACTACTTTTAGAAATATATGATCATCAGGATACTTGCGGAAGTAATATGTCGTTTGCGAGCACATAATTCCAAAGAGTCTGAGTGGCAGCTGGAGTTAGGTAGAGGATGATCCTAAAGAATGTCCTCTTACACAGAGCACGTCATTACAGCTAAATAGCAAAGAGACATTAGAAGGCTTGATAACTATGTACTTGGGGGTACATACCTGCAAGAACTGGAGTGTTTATTGTCTCTATGCTCAACATCGGTGTTGGAAGTAATCAGTTTGAAGTTGTCCACAGCACACCTTGATGCAAGCCTAGATCTAATATATGAGATCAATTTGTACATGTCGCCCTTCCACAGCATACATCATACTGACTGATCCAAAGCACAGCAAGATTAGATCTACCGCAACGAGAAGCGCCGAGAAAATCAGAACGATGGCAAGATGAGTGAATGTGACACCGTATCCTGGGAGACTATGAGTACGACGTATCAATCAGATTGTCCGGCCTGATTTCCAGTCAGGTCATGACAACACATACAGAGTTTGACAGATGACTTTTCTGAGTCTTCGACGGGGGATATAGGGCTCCCCACCGTAACCGTAAACTACGGGGTATACAGCCGTTTTGTACAGGTAACCGTACCCATCAACTTTTCCATCTGAATTGCAGGGCCGTGATGAATACAGCCATGACCCATACGAAACAGTACCAAGACAGCCGTTGACAGCGGTATATACGGGATCCGAAGTTGTATCATTTGGACTTATACGCAGCTTAAATCTGTGTTGATTCGGGAGAGTGAGTTGGCACTCAACACGAACAGTGGCTAGCGCTGAAGATCGGAGCTGGATCAGAGTATCACATTTGTGCACAGCACGAGCCCCTTACACGTTGAATCGCGAGTAGAAAAGCGCTCAATGGCCCAAAAGGCTGAGTTGGACTTCTTCTCTTTACTGTGGGGGAAAGCCAACTTGGAAGACGGCTCAACCTGAATGGATGTGAGATGACAGTGCTCTCCGGTGTCCACCAACCTTATGCATCTTCAGGTTAAATAAAGACTACATGATAATCCTCGTTATGACGCTGTAGGGTCATCCTCTCTTCGCAAAGAACTCTATAATATCTGCATGAAAAGCCACGGTGACAAAGAAGATGGAAATACTGTTTTAGGTCCTATTCCCTCAAACGGCGACTCTAAGCAGGACTCATCAAAAACAAATGAAAGACAATGCTGCGCGAGGAGAAAAAGGAGAGAGCTATCAAAGAGGAGAGCAGGAAGTTAGGCTTGAACAGGAACGCCTCGAGGCTGATATTGACATGTCTAGGAATGACGTGAACAGAGAAGAAGGGGAACGGGCTTACAATGGTGTTCCGTCGACTAAGTCACAGTCTGCATCACTACTTAACGAAATCCTCGTTTCAACGCTGTTGTTCAAATGTTAGCGAGTCTCGCTGGTTTTTTTGTAAAGATCGTTGTGGTGAGATTTGTAAAAAGGTGACGCATATGATTGAATGATTGATTGAACTTTAAGCGTTACATTCTCACGTGGGCAAGGGGTTCTCTTATCTGCATGAGCCATTTGCTTCTCAATCAATGTGCTAAACGACAACGGTACTCTCTTTTGTCACCCGTAATCTGTCTTGCGTCACAACATCTTGAAACTCATTGTAAGGTACAGATCCTTTCAAACTTTACCCGTCTTGGCCCGTCATTATTACGATCGTAACCGTAATTCGATACGGTGCGGGGCCCTAAGGGGATGCAAGAGCTGCGCTTGCCGGTATTAAGAGACTGTCAGAAGAGTTTCCCTTGGATGAATTCACCATTATGGAAGCATATCAAGATCCAGCCAATCTGAAGGCCGAAATCTGAAAAAGTTCTTATAGAGGACATTCAAGATCACGATGCCCGAATTGTCATCGGACAGTTGTGACTGAGTAGTCAAAACACTCACATACAAGGTCTGTTACTCGCAAAACCATGTCGTCGACGAATTGCGGAGAACGGCGGGATTGTCTGAGAGTAGAGGCAACTTCGGTAATAATCTAGGCACTTCCACAGGTGGGAGTGTTAAGTTTCTAGATTGTCAAGTTTCGAGTGTCAAGTCTTTCCAGTGAGTTTCTAGAGTGTTCAGTTTCTAGAGTGTTAAGGTCAGGTCAAGGGTTCAGTTTCTAGAGTGCAGGGGTGAAGTAGCTACAATCTTTGCCCCTGGAATTCTGTGTCTTTCTCTCAAGACGCGGACTTCCGGGTATGTATATGAACTCTCTAAATGGTCAATACACCTCATCTAAAGACATGGACCTCCATTGGCAGCGATGTTTCTTAAGTCTTCTCTGTCTCTTTCAGATGCAAATCTGCCTCCACCGCGTGCTCACTGCTGCAGCATGTTCAGATCCAGCAATTACAATTCACATTTCCCATTTAGCAAGGGAAGGCAAAGTCATGGGTGATAAAATAGATTCAACTGATGCATGTCCAATTGGGTGTCGTCTTCCTCAGTTTACAGCTTCCTTCAGATGATGACCCCTACATCAGGCAGAACCTTATTGCTCTCACTTATATCTCCCATTCCTTGCTAGTATTCAGGCTCAGTTTTTCTCTACTGCTTTCCTTCATGTCTACGTATCGGTATTCTCTCAAAATCCATAGCGTGATTCTATCCCCGTTGGGAAATTCAACTCGAAATCGTGGCATACTTGCCAAGTTGAAGGTTACCTAAGTGGCCATAGATCCTCCACAGCAGAGCAGAATGGAGCCAGTTTATTTGTTTTTAGTCGCCCTACGCATGAGCCAATCAGAGTCAAGCAGTTCAAGAAAGGATGATTACGCACTTGTAAGTGAATTTCTTCCTTGTATGTGCAAACTCTCCCAACTTATGACCGACCATGTCCTGTGTCACCAGTACCGGGATGTAATCTCTGCCGTTGTGGACCATAAATTTGACCCTGCAAAGCATGAGCACCGCTGAGAGATCACGCGGCCTGTATGTAGACATACCCAACGAAGTTCGGGAGTATTGTACAGGATCGCGCCTGTGTCTTTATTGCTTGATGGTTGGCAATAGCTTCACGGAGGTTCGGAAATGCAACAAAATATGGACCTGTAGTCATAGATTCGGCGACGGTCCGATGAACAGCCAAGATAGAACTCACCCTTCCATGCTGAGCGCCCAGACTTGAGAAGTTGCATAGTTGGCCGCATCTTGGCGGCAAAAGACTGAAAACTGGAAAATGACCCGTCGCGCTGTGGAAATCGTTTCCACGTGATTAGTTACGTAACAACACATTTCGCTTAAGGGAACATGACGTCTGTCGCCGACTCGGACATCCTCGTCGACTTTTTGACAAACGTGAATATATCGTGGTACATGTCCTCGACACACTTGTAGCATGGCCTTTCGACAAGGTGCCATGAGCTCCATGTTTGCAGATCTCCCGGATGCAACGCCTCTTTGGTGGCGCGCTCTTCAGACGACGGAATCGCAGACAAATTCTGGGTCGAGTCTGAACACGTTGCATAGCTCGACGACAATGACTAGCTCGAACACTATTACAACGAGCAGTCGACCACTCTTTCCAGATCCGACCTCGGTCACACCACCGCCATCCAATAGCAACCAGAGCCAGTCAATATCCAAGGTGTGTTCCCATTTTTTGCCTTCAACAATGTGAAGTAATTAACATTGACAGACTGCTTTAGAATACGTTCTCATTGCAGCGTTCGCTGTAATTTTTGGGGGGTTCTTGATTCAAAGGTACATACTTCAGTCACATCACTCTCCACCTCCTATTGACGAAACTATGCCCATTTGCTGTTGCTTCTTTCACGTTCCGTCTTGCAATCAGATTTGTGTTCGGAAGAAGAAATAGGGCATCTCTTTGGTCGTCTAGGCAGAATTCTTCTTCCCTGAGTACCGATGTCCCTGCCTTCCCCCGACGCTTCCCACGTACCACTGGTCTGACACAGGTGCCTCCATATCCATATTCACGACGTACACGTGCACTTGACACGGACGCAGCCGGTCGTCGTATCCTGGACTCTGTTAACATTTCCGACCACGACGGTTACATCGGTGACAAAGACGTGCTTCCCGCATACGATAATTCCGGAGGACCACCTCAATACAGGGAAGTGGCATTGGAACTCAATGTGATGCCCACATCACAACATGCCAACGTCGTGTCTGCACATAATTCTGGTCCTCGGAATTCGGGAGATTCTCATCTGCTTGCGCGTGATATGGATGATACTCATGGGACACGAGATCCTCCCTCGCTCCCGGGTTCCGGGCCCGGGAGTGAAGATGTAGTCCGACAGTCCGACAGTCTGGCGATACCGGCCGCTGTACATGCACGTCAGTAGTTTTGGGTTCCCGCCGAAGCACTAAAGATTTTACGTACGAACTTCCATTTGTGCGTGTCGAGATCTCCCGTTGTTGGCTCCCATCATTACGGATTCATTGTTTTTTCGACATTGCTTTCTGGAAGGATGGAAAGACTCATCCTTCAGTCCCATATGCAATACCTTTGTGACACTATTGGACGCTTTATGTCTTCGTTATGACGGACACAAGTACCCATGCATTCTGATAATCTCTGATCTTATACTGATCTAATGCTTGATTACCTTTCACATTATCTATTCAGATAAGAGAACTTCCCCATTTCGCAGGCGAGGTAACAAAAAACGACTGACTCAATGTGATGCAGGAAATACATTGATAAGTCAAAAACTCCACACTGGACACTTTTCGCGATGCATTTTTTGGGTCGTAAAGATGACACCAATCACGGCCCCAAGTCCTGTATTCGATAATCTAATTCCGTAACTTGACCGCATCTCATGGTCCTTCCTAAGCCTGAGATAAATACACAGATTTAAAGCATTCAGGACTGCTACTTCTATCACAATGTGCGACTTCGCGTTACGAAGGTTCGCATAGACAGACCCCGTCTAAGTTGGGAAAGAACCCAACGTGAACAATGTCTGTTTCTGCTTTCCTTTTCCCTTCTTCCCTTTATTACTGCTTGGTGCGTCATTAGTACTACCACCCCCGCCTTCTCCGGTTGTAATGGTAGGCCCACCACCCCAAACCGACACGGCTGGTGGCGTCGGGTTACCAAGGATGTTTTGCAGCGAGACGTTTCCTTTCACAGGTGCTTTAGGCCTTGCTGGAGCGGAAGAGGGTAGTTCTGGGAACAACGCATTCGAAAGCTTAGGTGGCGGCGCCTGAGGTGTATTTCGTCCTGACGATGGTCTCGACGAGCGAGGATCAGGAATTACCGTGATGTGAGACGAAGACGCTTGGGCTGGTGTAGGCATGAACATTGGACGAGAACTAATGCTCGAACTAGAGGCGTTATTGCTGCCATTTGCTGACCAGGCTGTTGTTCGTTGATTTTGTCGATGCGCAGGGACGAGTGAGGGACTGGCGCTCGACGAAGGCAGGACAGGGAATCGATCGACGGGTTTACTCGCGTTGGCAGCTTGAGCAACACGATCCCAGACTTGTCGGGAAGAACGCTGAGAAGAGTGCGTTGCAGTGGCATGCTTAGCATTTAAAACCCGCCCAGTAGTGATCGCTGCGTATCCAGCAGTTCCTGAAGGTGCAATTGCATTCGGAACCAGATCAGGAAATTGACGACGTTGCTAAGGCATATGCCTTATATGAGCTTGAGATTCAAAGTCTCGCAGCAAACGACTGACCTCGATCTCGAAACCCTTCCAAGAGCTCAAGATATCTTGTTTCTTTTCTTCTTGATCGAGGAGATCGACGAAAGCGTTGACCATACTGGCAGTATGCTCCAAGTTTTGGTCAAGGACGTTCCATATTGTCGAGAGGAGATCCTTAGCACTGGATTCAGAGGCACGATAGCCTCGTATCGCGGCCTTGACTACAGGGACCGCAGTCGTTGGATTCGCCGCAAGAGATTGCAATCTTCCAATGAACATCTCATGTTTCCTAAAAGAATAGCGGTGCCGTCAAACCAAACTCCTCGATCATGGCTCCCAAACACTTACTCTAACACCGCGGGATCTACATCGCCACGAGGGGGGGAAGATGGGCGGTTTGGTTCAGGTGTGCCACTACTGATCCCTTCAACAGTCAAGTTGGCACCAAAACCCTCCCTGCGGCGCCCTGGTCCCTGGGGCCTGAGGACACTAGGCGCCGAAGAGGGTCCTGGTTCCTGCTGTCCTTGTCTATTATGCGGTGGAGGTTCACGTTCGCGATCCCTATGGCTACCGCGGTCTCGGCGTCCACGGCGTCCTACTTCTTCGAACTCAAAGTCTGCTTGAACGCGTCGTGCATCCTTTTTGACGCGCGAAGACATGTCGCTACCATGTTCTTCTACCATGTGCGCTTGAAGATCGAGCGGGGTATTGAACACGACAAATTTTCGGGCAAGGCATTGGGTTTGATCGCATGGATGATGTGCCGTGTGGAAGTGGTTTTCCTATGTGCTCTTAAGCTATGCTCCGAGAGTTGTAAGGCACGGGAATGTCCTACCAGGCTTTCATAGTTTTGAAAGCTTGAGCAATAAGTTAGTTCCAGCCAGGAATTTTAGGTAGTCAAGGGTGTTACTCACTATTGATCTCTGACACCGTTTCGCTTGCAGATGAAGCATTCTTCGTGCCGTTCCCTCATATGAGAGTACAATTCGTCGTCGCTGAAAAAACATTCACGGCAAAATTCACAAAGTGGGTGAATCCCGCCATCAATTTGTTCTTTTGGTATCGATTTTCCGTAAGATCGGTGATATATTGATGGAAGATGCAGAGGGAGAACGTTAGGGGGATATAAAGCATGTTCATGGGCGAAGACCTTTTTTGACCGGATACACAGATCACTACCACACGAAGCACATTCAAGATTATCAAGCAAAAAGATGATAATAATACTAACCACATGAGTTTTCCATGAGTGGCTCGTACATGCAATCTAAGATCGCCCCACCCATTACCAATATAAGGACAATCAGAGTCAGGACAGTTGAATCGAAGGAGTAACAACGTCTCTTCCATCATTTCTTGTGTCTCGAAGGAAATCGAGAGCTTCACGTCCTTGTGTGGAGTTGACTCGGGAGTATACGATGAGAAAGGCTCTTTGGCAGAGGCGGTGAATATAACAGTTGGCTGGGGTTCCTACATCATTAAATGTCATGATGGGAAATCAGCTTTTCAGAAGGAGCAGACATCATACCTTACAGAAGGCACAATCTAGTTTTTTGTAGAGCGCTCTGAGACGCAACGCACAGACATGGCAGGTGCGATGATTACATTCCGAGACAGAGTAGTACTTGACAGGTTCTGCACAGATCCAGCACACGTCGGTATCCTCGCCAGCCTCAAGATTATCTTCTAAGGTTTTCTCTAGTTCTTTCTCTTTTGTTTCGAGCCCTGAAAGTGGCGCGGCTGCAGATGCCTTGCCATTTGGGCGTCCACCTCGGCCACGATTGTTTCCACCACGGGGCTTGCCGCCTCTTTTTCCAGTAGTCTGATTCAAAACGTTGCTAGTAGTAGCAGACATAGATCTGGGATAGTAGTTATACGAAAGCGAGCGCAAAAGGAGGGCAGGAGAGGTGCAGCGATGAAGTCAAAGCCAGGATTGTCGGATTTTAATCAATCAGGTGACCAACTCGGTCCCGTGCCTGCGACCGGTGGGGTTCACGATTATGTCAAACCGACTCATCGATGTACGTGGTCAATGAGACTTGTATCGAATTACGGTGCAAGTATAACCTTGCCGCCTACATTAATCACGCCATCAATAGCGCTTTTCACAAACACGCCTGAATTCAACAGTCCCTCTGTTGTTCATTCCTGCCCATAATGTAACACGTCCATCTCCTTGATTAGCCGGAGGATCTGTTGGAATGGACGAGGGGAAGCCGGCATTTACTAAGGGCACATAAGACTAGTCTTGAGAACACCGAAGCAAAGCTCCCTGTCCATTTGCACCTGTTTGGTATCTGCAGTCGTTAGAGTAAAGTGCAGTCAACGTTCTTTGGTCTCAGTCAACTTGAACAGCACAATTATGCCAGAATTTCGGGGTGAAGCGAGTTTTAAGAGTCTCTCGAGTATGGACCAAAACCTTGAACCAATGAGCTTCTGGTTTTTTGGAACAGGGAGATTTCCTATCGTTTTTGTGAAGGGGGAGCCTGGAACAATAATGAGGGATTGGTTTCCTTCCCAGCCCTCCAGGGTCAGATATTTATCACCAAGCTGAATGTTTTCAGACATTGGTGCCATCATCGATCTCATTATCGTAGTTCAGCAACACATGTTCTCTGAAATACGGGTAAATTATTTCAATATCTGCATTGATACCGACCAGAGGTCCTTCAAAATCCGTACTGGGGTGCTCCTCCACCCGGAAATAAGACGGAGCAGTTGTCTATTCTGACAGAGAGCACCTGCTAGGTTGAGATCATTGAGAGGAATGACAGCATTTGTTTATTTTAGAGGTGGGTTGGCACAATATGATAGGACCCGGGGGGGGCGTCCGCCATCAATAACACGACTACAGAACAACCAAGACCGGTCAGGAGAATTGGGTTGGGAAACTTGACTAAGACGGCTTCTTCCAGGCGTTCCGTACAAAAGCTTCCTGGGATAAAACCACTATGTGCCCAGGAATTCCTCGGGATGAGTTATTAAAACATCCGCGCCTCGTCGTGTTGGATGGTCACTCGAGCCACGCAGGTTGCAAAGCAATTCGATCCATCTTTGAAATAGTATTTCATCGACTTCTTACTATGCATCTCATTGAAAGTGTCTCTCATTATTAGGGATGACAGAGATAACAAAGCATTATTCTAACAATTGCGAAGGAAACACGTCAAGGTGGAAGCAAATAGAAAGAACACAATCCTACTCACCAAAACGTAAAATAGCCGAAGACTCCGAAATCATTGAGTAGACATGAAGTTCCTATCTTTTATTCGCTGCCTGTTCTCCATCCGCCTCTTTACCCTCTCCGCCTTTCCACCAGGTCCATCGTCTGGCCACACTTTAGCCTGTAGAATTGTCCATAGCCACGCTGGGTAATCTTCGTCCGCGGCTGCAAGGACTGGGGGTTGGCCTTTAAGATAGTTAAGACCGGTCAGTACTGTGTCTTTTGTACACGATGACAAGGGTGTGGCCGCTGCGAAACGAATTAAAACAAGGGGAGGTGTGGATCAGATGAGAAGCGTGACAAACCCGCAGCGGCTGCATCGGTGGATACTTTGGGTTTTTCTGCGCGCGATACGGCAGTAGTAGTCAACCTACGTGCACGACAGAGGGTACAAAGTTGTGGTCGTTCAAGGATACGGAGAAAAGACATTGGTGTGACGTGACAATCGTGACCTAACGAAATTGACAATATTATCTACAAGCATTGAAAACTTGATCATCGTCCCCCAGATGTCTGGATGATGACCTTTGAAGCAGACAGATGAGTTACTCATCTGAGCTCCTCATACATCGACTCGTTTGTACTACGTCGGGGTGAAAGATCTTTGTGGAGGAAGGGTCAACACCCTGAGATGGTTTCGACAGCTCGGATTCCCTTTTGATGCGTAAGTCATAGTCCTCTACGTCTTCAGAATAGAACGAATGGAACTTGACCGTGTCTTGACAGGAGTCTATGTGAAACTATTGATGTGAGTTGAAGCGCATGTACTGTACTTGCCTCATCAAGGTAGCTACATTTCTTTCTATTGCAAATCCGAATCGTGGACAGCAACTTAAGAAGCGAAAGATGGACTCATCGGACATCAAGACGTGTCTTGTAGAGTATCCTTCTATTTCGCTTGCGAACCCATTCAAGTTACGAGACAAAACAGCTTTCTAAGCTATCATGCACTCGAAAAACAGACAGAATCCTACAGAAATCCGACCCCCAAATGACCAGTTCTTCCGATGACCCTCGAGATTTGAAACCGAAGTCGCGCAACTTGGAGTTGCCCGAAAGTAATCTTCGATTTTGGAACCAGGAACTTCGTAGCTTCACTTCGAAGGACACTTGACGAAGTAATTTTCTTCGGATCATATCTTTACTTCATCTCTCTCCAAGAGCAGTTATTGCGGCTCGTCACAAGAGTTTCGGCAAAGTCTCTTTCATCCATCAACAAACACTAACAGTAGATCATCGAGGTGATTCAATTGTAGAACACCAAGAACTCAACCAAGTCGTTGTCTTTTCCATTAAATGGTGGTCCTGATGTCTCCATGAAGTAAACCAAGCTCATCTGGTTTGTGGATATTCCCTCTGTCCTGGAATTGCCAGGGTCGGTAACTGCATGCTTGTGATGACTCTGCCAACTTCTCTGCGGTGCCCAGTTGCTTCAATTGCCTACCACTAGGGTCGATCCGGTTGAGATAGAGGCAATATCTTGGCATGAAACCTTTGAGCCTGACTTTGATACGGGCAATAATCTGGCACGAGTATGAAGCCTTTGAGGTCAAATTTGATAAGAGTTGGAAAGAAACATCACTAGTGCATGGAACCAACCTTTTAATCAGGGATAATACATTGACCAAAGTTGGGTCAGGTTTACTTTATGTTGGGAGACATTTCACTCAGCCGCGCAGCTTAGTGGAATGTCTCCAAACAGGTTCTGGGCTAGTCTGGAGATATCTGACTTTGTCAGATCATTTTTCTCGATTTTTGAATAGTACTCTCAGACTATATGCAACAATCTGCATTGTACAAACGCAGTCATCTGTTTTTTGTCTGCATCTGTCTAGGCTCATCACAAACCTTGATTCATACCATGCAGTTAATTCATCTTTGGCTACAAGTGTGGCTTCTGGTTTTCTTGGTATGATTTCTTGATAGCGATAGTGGTGATTGACGATCTTATGACAATAGCCATTGATTCTCATCAATCTGATGAAACTGTATTAATCCCTTAGGGAAATTTGCGGCGCTATGTGGACTCAATCGAATGAGGCTCAAGGGTCAATAATACAGCTCCAATTGACGGTCGATGTATAATTTATTATGCATTTGAAAAGCCTCTGAACGAAGCAGAAGACTTGATGATGAAATACAGAATAAGAAGTGACCATCAGAACATGGGCGCCATTTCGAACCTCAACTGAGACGGAGTGAGAACACCCTCGAGAATCTACTTAATCTTACTTCGGTGCGTGCATCCTGTCAAAAATCGACCATCGGTCGTGTTAAATTAAAGAAACATGACACCAATATTTGTTTGGTTCGCAGCAGGACCACTTACCCTTGGCTCAGGCCCTCATTTTCTTCTTGTAGACCATTCTTTCTGATGGCCTCAGTCCAAGAGGAATCTTTTTTGGACAATAGTGGCATGTTGTCAAATTTTACGCAAATGTCCAACCGGCCAGAGCTATCATCCTCATCATCCGGACCAATCTTTCCTCTTGGCCTTTTTTTCTGATCATCCTTTTCACCCTACTGCACATGTACGGTATCTTCAGCGAATGGCTCCCCTTCTCCTCTTGACAGGCTCTGTTTCTTCGAAGTGCTAGATAATTGATTTTCTCTAGCTTGCCATGATCCAATGTAAATATCCGACCAGCAATGTAACGAGATTGACTGTCCTCTTTTCGCCACGACTTTGCGCCATGTTGCCGGGGACAGACTTCTTATTCTACGAGCCGAAGAAGATTCTTCGCCGAGTTGTCCGAGTCCTAGTGACAAATGCCTAAAACTTCTATTTTTTCTTCTCTTAATCGTGTGGACGATCCGTAGATCAAGATTTACGCGTGTCTGAATCGGCCGCCTTTCCAACAATGTTTAAGCGTACACACCATGAAACGTGAAACAGGAACGGAAACAATTGCACGGGTAACTATTAATTACGGAATCTGTCAGGGAGTACTCAGGCTGTCACCCTTGGCTGCGTGCTCTGCGTGGTCAGATGACCAAATTCATTGGTAAAATCCATATGTCTCCCGTACATGGTCAGCCAAGACCTTACGTAGAATCATGGGTTACAAGAGCCGTCGGATCCCCTGAAATCCCATTAGAATCTGGTCTCTCTCACGTCTTTCCTCTTTATTCTCCAGACACTCAAAACTTGCCCGTGTATATCAAACCTGATTTCAAAGACTCAGACAAAGAAAGACATCTATGGCAAACATAAACCTCTCTGTTCCCAAGACAGCCAGGGCTGCAGTCCTCAACGAACGAGGAGGGAAATACATCTTCAAAGACGACTATCCCGTGAAACAGCCGTCTGAGCTCCTCCCAGGCGAATGTCTCGTTAAGATCGAGTACTCAGGCGTGTGCCGTTCAGATTTTCATGTCATGCGTGGAGACTGGCAGACGAAATCGATCTTGCCAATTATAGGTGGGCACGAAGCTGTTGGACATGTTGTGGCTATTGGGGAGCATAGTGATGCTGGTACGGTGAAGATTGGAGATCGAGTTGGGTTGAAGTGGCTTGCGGGTGTTTGCATGAAGTAAGTGTCTTATAGTGTCGGGTCTCTTGTTACGTGGGATTCTTAATAGTACTGTATATAGGTGCGAGATGTGCAGGAGGGGATATGAATCCTGTTAGTCCATGAGATTGTTGAGATTGGTAGTTTGGCATACTCAAGTTTTTATCTTTAGGCTGCCCTAAAACAAAGGCACATGGTTTCTCAGTGAATGGGACATTCGCTGAATATGTGGTAAGTTAGTCATTGTCAAATATAATACTCGCTCAAAACCCACGGTTTTCAAGTTGTCGTATGTGGACTACGTAACTCCGATCCCCGATGGCCTTGAGAGCGCAGCCGCGGCTCCCTTCCTTTGCGCGGTGCGAACATACTACGCTTGGATTTGGGATATGTATTCCCTAATATGAGATCGTAGGGAGTAACAGTGTACAAGGGTTTGAAGCAGTCTCGGGCGAAGATTGGCGAATGGGTGGCCATCTCCGGTGCCGGGGGTGGGCTCGGGCATCTCGGTGCGTCTCACTATCTCAAATATACAGATACTCTTGTGACATAGAGGATGAAGCTGTCCAATATGCAGTAGCCATGGGTCTCCGGGTGGTGGCAATTGGTAAGACCGTTTAATCCACACGACCACTCAATTATGTTGCTTGAACAATCATGCAGACACCGGTGCAGCTAAGAAGGAGCTATGCTCGAAGCTTGGTGCTGAGAAATGGGTTGACTTCAAAGAGTCCACAGATATCGCGGCAGATGTTCGAGCTGCCACTGACGGACTCGGCCCGCATGCTGCTCTCATCGCAGTTGGCGATGTAGGCCAACACATTAGCGCGCTGCTCCCGTAGACTAATGTCCAATCTAGGCACGGCCGTTCAATCAAGCTCTATTGTATCTTCGTCCAGCTGGAACATTGGTCGCCATCGGTATGCCCGGTGGAGATGCCTTGCTAAATGTTCCAGTTCCTCTTTTAATCGGAAAGGTGAGTTCAGGTCATCATTCTAAACGGAACAATCATGTTTGCATAGAGTTTGACAATACTCGGGTCGGCTGTTGGGTATGTCACTCTCGGACTCTTGTATCTCATCGAATTTACCTGGGTCCTTTCGAAGTAACCGTCAAGACGTTGTAGAAGCCCTTCAGATAGCGGCGCAAGGCAAGGTCAAGTGTCAATACCAAGTTCGAGAGCTAAAAGAATTAAATGAGTGTGTATCTTGTGCTGACTGTGTGTCCTTGGCCCTGACCGAAACATGCGACAGGATTTTCGACGAGATGGCGGCTGGCAAGTTTGCTGGACGAATGATCTTCAGACTCTGAACGGAGTAGTTACATAATGTATAGTGGAAGTACAGTGTCCTGTGCCACTCGTCGTCGAGGCCTGAGGCTGAGGACGTAAGAGTGAGTCCGAGTTGTGTCAGTTGTGTCAAGGGTGTGACTTGGAATGTGACATTGCGGTTACGCGAGGTGGTTCCTTATTGGAACCAACAGGTTTGCAAGGGCGTCTGTACCCTTGCTCTTCTTCTCTCCCCAACAGTCTTGCCGTATGGCGACGTCGTTTGCCGCATATGCCTCCCAATTCCTGACGAGGCAGCAGAATGCTTCGTCTAGTATGGCGTCGTCTCAGCCCATGTTCTTCTCCTTCACAACCGACGACGGATCTCGTGCGGGTCATAATCCAGACAGCGATCTCGATGACTTCGACGATCCACATTTGAGAGACAGTGAGGCAAGTGCAACTACTGCACGTCGTCCAGTGAGTCATGAGGATGACGATGACCCGTATCTTCGTCTGGACGAGGACGAACGCACAGGCCGGTCAGAGTTCGAATCAAGGCATTATAATCCTCAATCGATTCCGCTTATTGTGTCTGAGAATAGTTCCTCAAGTCCAGAGGACTCGCCGAAGGGCTGGTTAGCGCATCTGGCGTCCCCTATGATGAGACATTCTCGCTCACGGCTTCGGTCGCCATCACCTACTCCATCGGATTCAACTGATTCAGGACCTCCTCCAGAAGTCTATGGCCCTGAGACGATACGTGTTCTACCACCACAACAGCCATTACCACCACCACCCCCAACGACGAACAGAGGGCCCATTTCGCTGTCGCTAACTGAGTCGCTCCTGCCGCGAGACGGTCGTTCGAGACCACTCGATGTATTCTCGTTGCCTGACCCTCGGCATGTCCCTAGACATAGGCGGAAGTACCACGACTCAATATGGACAGCGGTCTGGTGCGCAGGTGTCTTTATATGCTTTTTATTCTCTATCATCCTTCTCTTCGTTACTCGGAAACCTGACAGATCTCCGCACACCCGACCCTACACGACCCTCTTGCACACCGTGCCAATGCTCACCATCCTCACAATTCTCAGTGCCATTGCTGCGTATACACATATCTTTCTATTGCGGATTTTCGCACGTCCAGTCATGTTCGCAACCTCCGTATTTATCCCTGCTACACTATTTATCTCTGCCATATGGGCGTTTGTAGGGAGTTTCATGTGGGACGGGGACCAAGACCCTACTTGGGGAGAAACCGTAGGGTGAGTTGTTTTTATCAAACCATTCTATTTTTATTGCAGGGTTGATTCCTGTGGCTTCTATCTCCTATTATTACATCACAAGAAACACGTTTTAAAATCTGTTATTGTACATGTCACTGGCTTCAATCTTTCTTCCTCGATATATCTTTCAATCCTGGCACTTTCGCTGATCGATTTTCCCTACCAGACTCCGACTCTTTTCTATCGTACCTCTAGTGCTATCCCTAATCACCGCCAGACGTCTAGTACATCTTCCAAGGCAACTTCACGTAACATCAGCGACTCTCAATCTTACAACCGAACTTCTTATCAATAATCCATTCCTTCTTGCATTATCACCTGCCATCCTTCTTATCGCTTTACTCGCATCTATACCTTTCTTGACACTTATCTTCCGCCTCGTGTTCATTGGATATGTATGGCGCCTGGACGGGAGCTCAACATGGGAATGGCATCTCCATGGGTGGGCTAACTGGTCCATCTCAGGAACTGTTGGGGTGTGGTTGTGGACGTGGGGTGTCGCGCGAGGTGTGTTGCGCATGACGACTTCTAGTGTCATCGGTGCTTGGTATTTTGCCGAGTATGTCTTCATCTACAACTTCTATTACGATGGTTTTGTTTAGCATTCTCCCCATAGCCCTGATGCTTCACTGCCTTCGCCGATGTCCACACATACCATCCACGCTGCCCTTACTCGATCCACAGGACCGTCATTGGGAACAATCGCGTTGTCAGCGCTCATCCTCACCTCCGTCCGTGTTCTTACACTCTTCATTATCTTCCTCAATCGTCTCCCGGTGTACATTCCCGCACGTGCATTCTTCCTCGTTACAGGCATTCGCGTGGTCGTTGGCTATCTCGAGGGCGTCACTACTGCTCTTAGCAAGTACGCATTGGTATATGCTGGTCTTACTGGGGACCCGTTCATGAGCAGCGCTCGGAGGGCTCAGGCACTCACTAATGGAGTTGAGGCGAAGACGGGGAGAAATATAAGGAGGGGTTTTGGCATGGAACGTGAGCTTCTTCATCTACTGCCAATCTTATGTAATTTTTGCTGACAGTCTATAGCTCCGTTGTTGCTCTTGACCATAGCACCTCTGACCTTGACGTTCCCCTTCGCACTCACGACATACCTTTTCGTGGCTCATACTCTAGACGCACCTAATTCAGCTCTCAGTGCTGCTTTGCTTGCGGGTGGCGTTACTGCTATAGTCGGCCTTTTTTGTGTTGGTCTTGTGCAGGATGCGTAGGTATTTATCACCACCGTATAGGCTAAGACTGACTTTCTTCCCTGGATTTTCAGCGCGGACACTCTCTGGATATGTTACTGCATTGACAAAGATATGGGGCAGGTCAGACGCGAGGAAGTGTCGTCCACGGTCAGGCACCTTTTCCATTGACCTCTTCTCCCCTTGTTCATCGCTATTTCAGTTCGAGTATAACCCTCAAAGTCGTCCACAAACCTCGCGGCAACCTGCGCCATCCACTGCTGCACAGACTCAACCGATAAAAGCTCGTGTGCATCCAAAGCCTCCGCCACCTCCCCAACCACAATACCTGCCATCCGCAACCACATCCCGCTACATTCCACGGCAGCCACTGTTGCCACCATCACCATCTTCGCACTCGCATGAACAAGAAGAAGACCCAGATCCTTTTGAGCAGAATAATAACACAGCGTTGATGCAAACTGCCCTTCCTTCAGCACCACCTGCATCAGGGCTTCGCGCAATGTCTCCACAATTGCAAAAGATGAAGACGAGTACGGAGCTCAATATGAAGTCCTTCACGCGACCGCAGTCGCCACTAGATGATAGCGTAGAAGAAGCGGTGGGCGGATCACAGTTCTTCCCGGGTTCTGGGATATTTTGAAATATATTCTGAAATATAGACACTGGCAATGGGTTGTATTGCACATCCGCATGTCTGTGGTACCATCGTGATATTAATTTCACAGAATCTACAGATGTCTTTCAGTCGCTACCGTGGTGTAATGTTACTCGTTTGTGACGATGCGCCCTTCTCAGGTTGAGATGGCCTACCCGCGTATCTATAACTTCGATGTATTACATATAGTAAGATCATGTAATGTAAAGTTTAGAAGACACGCTTGCGATTGTATGTATCTCGTTTCAAATGTTTAGAGTTTATTGATCGTTGGTATTTTGTACGTTACGATCTCTTTCTTATTTCTTGTCCACTACTACAGTGTTGCATGGACTCTTTATATTAATCAATTATTTCCCGTATCTTGTCAGGCGCCTGCTATTTCCAAGGCTATGATGGATGCTACGGAACTCTTACTTGTAGAGAACCATTTTATGAAGCCAAAAAGGACTGTAGGTTGATCGGTAAGGCATCATTAATCAGAAAAACGAAGTCTTTGTAGTAGAATAATGCATTTCATCTAAAGCTCAAGGTCCTCAAGGAAACAATCTTGACGCAGAACTGTTACAAGACTGTTCAACACTTCTCCACTGTCGATATTTGCAAGGTCAGCATCGCCTTCACCAGACCTGTAGTAAAAAGTAAGTAATCGGTCAATTACTCATTACCGAAAAAGTTGTTAGAGACATACGTAGAGCCATGAGAAGAGGAAGATGCATCATAACCTGATGAACCACCGATTGATACTACACTTTTACACTAATGATCAACATAAAAACACAATAGTAAGGCCAAAAATTTACGAAACAGAGTCCATGGATGGCACAATGTTTCCAAAGGTCCCTGTCCTCGGATGCTTGCCTCCAATTGGTGCATTTTGATCTTGTAGCATTATCTGTTCAGGTTGGCTAGTACCAGCATGCAACGTGCATGGTGGTACACTAAGTCGAGGAGAATATAGATATTATCAATCACCTTCAATAATTTTCTCACTTACCCTTGCTGGGATGCAGTATTGGTTGTCTGTTGCGCAACTGTCCCCGTACTAACTTGGAGTTTATTTTGCATTTCTTCAAATAGCGCAATTTCTTTCGGGTTCCAAATACGCTGTTGTATGCTCTGGGCAACATGCTGAGGTTTAGCCGGATTACTGCATGTTTCACATTGAAATGGAGCATTTAGCCATTGGCCAATGAGTGCGTACCTCGTAGCTCCGCTGGCTTCCAAGGATGTTTTGCGCATGTCCTTGATCACTCTCTTCGTGTCACGAGAGAGCTCTGCATTGCTCAACAGCTCGTCAAGAACCTACAGTGCGTTCATATTGCGAATACCACGATATGGAAGCGAAAAACCTTCGGAGGAATCCTTCCAGCAGCCTTTTCCTTAGCAGCTTGCAAGGTTTGCTCGAGACGAGCTCTTCGGCTGACCTTCTACATCGGAGGTGTCATCAAACCTCCACCATAGATAGAAGGAAAAACAACCGATGCTACCTGGAGTTCTTTGACAACATTTCTATATTCATCTTTTGCCTTTTCGGCCTGGAGATAGAACATAATAGTCCCAACTAAACCTTTGGAAGGAGCTCTCTGAGAAGGTTGTGATTGGTCCTCCCCAACCAAAAGCTCCTGCCTATATAAAGATCAGCTTTGCAGGGATCGAGCAAAAAAGAAAAAAAACAAACTCTGTTCGTAGTGCGATAAGCTGTTCCTGACGAATTGACGCGGTAACATCGTGACCGCAGGCATCGAATACTGGTTCAATCGCATTGATAGCCTCGATGGCCTCTGACAAGACCTTTACTCTGGTCTTGTAAGCGTGTTGTTGCAACAAGGACGACATGCGGGAGCAAGAAACAAATCATTGTGAAGTGACCATTTATGTATCTGACCATCCACAGATAAGGTTGAAAAAGTAGAAAACAATTTCGCTGAAAAGGAAGAATGCGTGCCTTACGATCAGTGTGTGAATGGGGTGCACACAGATGCCTCGTGTCGCGGATAACTCTGCAATTCATCTCCTGATCTGATCTACTTGTAATCCAATACTCTGAGATCTGTTGAAAGAGTCCAATATGCCATGTTGACATCAACAGGTTTTTGGTGAGAGATTGGGCATGGAGGGAACGAAGAGCAAGAAAGAAAGAGATTTTTTTCCTTACATGCTCGCAATCAAAAGGAGACCTCTGGGGAAGACCTGATTTCCTGATGGGAGCACGACTCATCCGGCGAAGCAATCTCCAACCTGATGACGAAGTGAGAGAGAGGAAGCTCACGTTTTACGCTGACACGCTACTCCAAATTTCGGACAGGTGGGGAATTTATCTTCACAATCTAGTAATTCTAATCAATTTAATTGATAATCAAATGTTATATATATATATTACGTATAATTTAAGCCCTTTATATCCTGTATGTCCACTACTGGACTGGAGTTACTCGAAGATATACACAAAGGGAAACGTTTTTCCAGTGAAGAAATATGGGTATATTATCAACCTTTCCTTCTCTCTAGAGGCTACAGATTGCGTCCTCGATACGCTCCAGATTGGCGACCCTCGTGGAATGATTCCAGCAGTCTGGGAGAACTAGCTCTTCATGAGGATTCAATTGTCCCTTGTGTAAGTTCCTTGTTCTTCGTAGGCTTGGTCTATGGACTTAACAAGGGGCTGTCAGAAAAGAGCAGTTATATTGGATGCAGTTCGTTTGGCTGACAACCGCCACGTAGTTCTTAAGAAACTTGATCCCTCATCAGAGGAGTTTCGAATTGCTCAATATTTATCTTCAGAGACTCTCTCTTCTGACATAAGAAACCATACGGTCCCCATTCTCGAGACCATCTATGACCCTAATGACGAAAAGGCGGCGTTTATTGTCATGCCTATTCTACTTCAAATGGACGATCTACCGTTTCGACGCGTTGGTGAGTTTGCAGAAGCCATACGCCAATACCTTACGGTTTGCATTTTTCGACATCAATTGTTTACTGGAGTTAATCAAATCCCAGGGTCTCCAATTTATGCACGAGAACAATATTGCCCACAGGTCGGGACCCTGATACTCAAGAAGAGATCATTGATTGAACCTGTCATTAGAGATGCTTGCTACTTTAACCTGATGATGGATGCGACAGAACTCATACCTGGAGGATTTCACTTCGTCAAACCGGAAACTTGCGACGGAGTCACTGAATGGACGGAGTGGCGAGAGCGCAGGTCCGTGAAATCTTTGCGCTACTTCTTCATCGATTTCGGTCTCTCTCGCCAAT